>JAFMTC010000277.1:2096721-2143962 GCA_018845635.1 Nicrophorus orbicollis
TAGGTTAAAAAAAATTTCAACTTTTGATTTTTTTTCTATGGTTAGGTTAATAATTTTTATGGTTAGGTTAAAAAAATTTTCAACTTTCGATTTTTTTTCTATGGTTAGGTTAATAATTTTATATGTAATGGAAAACTACAGAAAGTCCAGTTTCGATCAGTCCGGATTTGCTTTAATCTGTTTATAACATTTTTAATGGAGAAAAATAAAAATGAATTCTAAAAATTATTTATTTTTGTGTGCAGTTTCAAAGTTTTCATTAGTCCAATTTCTAACTGACAGAATCGATTAACCGGACTATTCGAGGTATTGCTATGTTATAATAAGTCGAAAAGTTAGTCATTTTATATAACAATAATAAGATTTATTGTAACAACTACAAAAAATAAATTAAATACAATAAAATGAAGAAATATAATATGTAAAAGAAATGCTATTTCTACAATTGGTCTTTCTGCCCTATTTAAAATATTACTTTAAATGAATTTTGTATCTACACATTATTTAATTGGAAAATTAAAAATTCTAAAATTTTGATCAATTTTCGGTTATTAATTATTTTGAAATCGTTTTAATTAACGTTAATACTAAGTTAGCTTAAGCCGGATTGCGGATGAACCGTTGACCACACGGTGGTGTGGTCAACGGTGGGTGTGGGCGTGGGTGTGGGCTCGTTGGAAAGCTGAGATCCTTAGCTTTGATTTGCTTCATCTATAGTGTGCGTATGTTGCGTAACAATCGAGTAATCGACGAAAAACGCAATTAAAATTTTATTTTTTTTGCTGATTGCGGACGAACCGTTGACCACACAAACGTGGGAGTGAGCTCGTTGGAAAGCTGTGATCCGTGGCTTTGATTCGATCGACAAAAAACGAAACGAAATTGCGCCAGATGTAAAACAATGTAAGGCAATGTTGTTTACCGAAAACTGTCGACAAGGGTGTTGTGTTGCCACAAATATTTACGCACGCCGGAACACTTCCAAACTATATGAAGTGTTCTCGAATTTGATGGATATAAACAGCATTGATTTTTGGCAAACGTTCACAACGGAAATTCTCGGTGTTATGAAAATTGTATTAATGCGTTTGTTTGCTCTGTAAAATCATACCATGGACATATGCTGTCAACAAGCATGTGCACTTGAAATGTATGTTTTCACAATGGTCAAAGTGAACTAATCGATCCGGATCACTTGAATATTAAACATAATTGTAATCAATATTTTTACAGACATTTTATTAATATTAAATTATAACTAGTAATGATGTTAATGTTTTATATACATGAAGATAGATACATTTTTTTCTATTATTAATACACCCACACCTCGCTTTACGGCCTAGATACGTAACACGAAACTTGGCCGCAAAGCGAAAAGCCGTATAAGGAATCAATTATTGCGCTTGCGCAAGTTTGGCAATATGTAGATATATCGACATTGAATATTTTTGGCGTTATAGCGAAACATTTTAGGCCGTAAATCGAAAACGTGCCCTCTTTACCATTATAGAGAAATGAAGTATAAAGAGCGGTCATATAGCGAAGTATGCGTGTATAATATTAAGTGTTAATGTTGTAATAACTAAGTGAATGTAAGTTTTATATAGCTACAGAAATGATGGAATAAAATAAATTACAGAAATAACTCGCATAGTCCGGTTTAAACAGACACCGGACTAATCGTGGAACTAAATACTTACAAAATTTAAACGCACTAACAGTAACTTGCATAAAGAAACACAATGTAATTTATGTATGAAAAGAAATATGTACATTTTTTTTTGTAATTTATTTATATTTTGTTGAATTCACATTTAGATTGTATTCAACTTTTCAAACAGAAATCCGGACTAATTGAATCAGGTCCATGGCTGCAGTCGTTTAACACAACAATTTATGTAAACAGCTAATAGTGAGTTTATTGAAAAGTTGTAAATTAATAAACAGTATGATTTAAATAATTGAATAATATTGTGGAAATAATAATAGTCAAATAAAATACTTAAAAAAATGTTTACAGTGAAATTGGATATTATATTTTATCCATAAATAATTTAAAGAAAAGCAGAACATTTGTCCATAATAACTACATAGTTTTAGACATATTAATTAATTAACACATCTTAATTAGACACAAATTATGTCACAGAAACAGAGGTCGTTCTACCTGTTTTTAATCATTTTTATGACAAGCTGTCATTATGACAAAAACCCACTTTTACATTACAGTTCAGTTTTGTAGCCTGAAAATTAATGTTTGTTCGCTTAGCAACCCGTTAATATTGCGTTCAATTATTCAAACAAATATACTCGGGGTGTATATTAGTGTGACCCAGTGACCCAAATTAGAGGGATGAATTAGTAATTTAGTTTGGGGGAGCGAATTGTAAACCATCAATTTTAATCGTGTTCTTTCCAATGTTTCCAGGTGTTCGGGCGTGAACCACTGCAGCTTCATCCTGATAAAGGATTGCCCGGGAGCGGATCGTTGGGGTCCCGGAAATTTCACCATAAAATACGCTTGCGTTGCAGGTAAATCATTTATGAAAATCGTTGACCCGCAAAAACACAGATTTACTATTCGCGTTGTGAATTTATAACGCATAAAAATATTTATATTGCAAAAATATGAAATTATTTTAACATATTTGTTTTAAAATATCTGTTGAGTTATGTTTCGCTCAGCAGAATTTGAATTAAAATCCAATTTAAATGCAGTTCTTGTAAGAATGGAGAGCTTCTGTGTAAAAGCAAATAATAAAATCTTTGAATAATTTTCAACATCCTTTTGGGTGGAGCTCAGGAGCACTAGACGGGATCATTCGTATTCCCTTTCATTTCGAGCGCAAATAGGAATGGAAGGAACGGAGGAAGAGGTCATTAAGTAAACAAAGCTCACAACAAAATTACAGGCAGAGCACGAAGAGCGCAGCATGAAATCGTAATTCTCTGCGAGATCCGATCCCGAGGGACTTCAATTTATTTCCTCAGTCCATTACGTCCGACCTCGTAAGAAAGGAAATATTAACACTTCGATACAGAAGAGCAGAGGATATTTCGGTGTAATTCAAAAGGTGCACGAAGCGGGTGCAATAACAATGAGGCGTATGGGTCGTTCTTCAAATCTGTCAGATTTGGAACCTTTCACGACCGATGTAATTGATCCATTCATCGATCATCCGTGGTCAATGGAATTGCGAAGATCAATGCTTTTACTCCTAATCGCTTTTCGTTCGTTTATATGTGGGAAATTTCAGCCGTGTCGGGATTATGAATCCATGGATAAACAGGATATTTGAAGCCGCTGTGCAAACAGATCCAATTAGTCCCGACAATTTCGACATTGGTCAATATTTAATTAGGCAACCAGATTCACAATCCCACTTTCCGATTATCCGTTTTCAATTAATTTCAGTTGTTCCCGTTTCAATTTCAGCATTGATTTAGGTTTAATCACATTTCGTATCGTATGAACTTTGTCCTAAGGCTTCATACAAACAAACAAACAACATTATGAACATATTTTAAGGAGATTTCTATATTTAACTCTAGTAATGAGAATTTTAACAAATTATAATTAAAATTCAGATTTCTATATTTAAATTATAATCACTCTTTAATATCTATAAATAGACTGTTTTCCATTCGTGTTTAATTACAGTAATTACAGTCAATATATTTAAAGTATTGATTATTACTTAATGTATATTTTCAATATTAAATTAATCTGAAATGCAAAATTATAGTTTTCCTTTATAAACATTTTCTATTTTTCTTTCCAAGTCTAATAATTATATTAAATAAAGGTAAATTAAATCAAAATGAAATACAATAAATAATACTTATCATATAATATTTTTTTGTATAATTACTAACTTTAATGAAATTCAATTCAACGAAAATATTTGTTATTTCTATTCATTAGATTCAACGTATACTTTAAAGTTTTATATATGCTACCTGTAATTAGAATAACTTGGAACTTTAGTAATTACGCTTAATGTAACCAAACAACATTAAACTCGAGAATAGTAGTTGGAAAATGTCATTCTTAGACGTGGAGAAACTTTCTTAACGAAACACATTACAACTCTTTGACTCTTGAAACTTTGCTGATAAACGTTATCACAACAATGTTGTGCAAATGTAACAAACTTAAATAACATTAACTGCTGTACCATACGTGAATTGTATTTTTGATGTTTAAAAATGTGCTATTGGAATTTACAGCCTAATAAATATATAGTCTACAGGTAGTGTGTAGTCTACATAAAAACAAAGGGCTATTGACCACGGGTCTTTCTGCCCAGGTAAACATATTTTGTAAAAAAAAGATATTCATAAAGAAAAGATGGTTATACATAAATATAATAATCCTATTAATAAACGTTGTAATAAGAGTGTTATTGAAATACAAAAAAGTTTACATATTTTGGTAAATTCACATTCATATTATAAATTCTGATATGAGATATATCTGTTAAGTTAAAGGCTTTCAAAAAATGACTTTTTTTATAGTTGATTTTTCAACTTATGTTGCGTATTGATCTGCAAATCCAACTATAAATCAAGTGTCTCTTTTAAGAGAGATTCAATGTCCGAGGGATATATATTTCTATAATGGTAGAACATAAAAACGTCCAAAGATTTTCGATAACTTATGGAAACGTTTACAGGGTCTTTATTGATTGAATCAGAAAGTTATACATTTTGTGATTGTATCAAAGATTCACTTTGATTTATATGTAATAATTGTTGTTTATTTTTCCTTTGTTAACTAAAATATTTGTCAATACAATTGAAATGTAAATATTTACATGTAAAATTGAAATATTCTTTACATGATTGTCATTATTTTTGTATATATCTTTGATTTGAACAAACTTTAATTGTATTAGTTTTATATGACTATTACTTCTAACGAATATTTACATGTAATACATAATAGAATTAGCGTGAAATAGTTATTAGAGTTGAAAAGATAAAAAATAGAGCAATTTCTCTCATTTAAACTGCTCAATTAGTATAGTTTCTAACAGTTCTCTAAATTGTCGGAATGTATTAACCATATTGCTGCAGTACACTTATTTCATTAAATCTGTTATATAAAGTTGTGTAATTCTTAAATGAATTAACAAAGGCTATACAGTCCTTCTTTAACAAGATGTATTTAGTTTAAATCCGTGTCTGCTTTGTGTTTCGTTTAAATAGATAGAAGGATTTCGAAGTACTGCAACCACAATATATCGTTGCCCTCGCCTGAGGTCTTCGGGGTGTCCGAGGGATTCATCCGTAATCCTGGCTATCCCAAGTTCTATCTGGGCGGAGACGACTGCAGATGGAGGATCAGCGCGCCTCCAATGCAGAAGATAAAGCTGACAATATTAGATTTATCGCTAATAGGTAAGAGATCCGACGCTCCGAAGCACGTAACTCCGATAACAACACTAAACGCTAAACATTCATCATCTTCATCCGCATCTTAGCTACATCGAACAGCCCGGAAAATTGCCTGGATGTGTTCGAGGTGAAGGAGTACGAGAACAAGATTTTCGTGTCCTGCTTGGAGCAGGAACCACCTGCAGTTATAGTGTCCGTCGGAGACGTGCTGGACATCAATCTGAAAGCGACGGAGAATCTCATCGCCAAGAGGGGTGTTCTTTTCCATTACACAGCTATAGGATGTCCCACGCCCAAATCCCCGACGGACGGATATCTCGTGCATAGAAACGACACGGATGTCCTCTTCACGTGCTGCGTCGGATTCGCATTTCCCGATTCTTTGCAAAGAGAGAAACGACTCAAATGCCTCGGACATTCATGGGATTATCGACTGCCACTGCCAAACTGTATAAGTGAGTAGAATTATCAATTTAACCATCAAATACTTTAGCTTACAAATTTCTACGATTTACGCAGACTCAAATTACGCCGCTTCACAATAACGCTGATGGCAAATTGCGTATTAAGAAATTATTTGATTGTCCCTATTAACTTTCGATTTTATTTTATTATTTATATATGAAATTTATTATATTGCAATTTAATTGCAGTAAATTTTACTAATAAACCATATTAGTTCATTCAATTTTTACAATTTTTATGGTTTTTTTTTTAAATAACTTCTCAATATTTGTATTTAAAAAGTTACAAATATGTTTATTTTTACATTTACTGATAAATAATCAAACAAAAAGCATGATTCAATGCCAATATTATAATTGATATTAATTAAATTATCATAATTGACGAAGCAGAACATGTTTACACCTTTAATATATTCAATTTAGTCAAGGATTTTGTTCCAAAGTTATGACAAATTATTATCATAAATAACTGTTATATGTATCACCAATTAAGAATAGAAAGAGTGTGGTAATCATAACAAAAAAAACTGTTATATTTATATGAAATTCACTAAAATTCCATTTGATTTATGGTTTTGTATTTGAAAAAAAAAGGTGTCTTTATAACAATTATTATGTACTGTTTCATGTGTGTTGGGTTATCTATTGTCAAGCAACAATACGTTATTTTTCGCAACGGGAGAAGCTAAATGTAAATGCATATTTGCTTTATGCAAATAATAATCGCTTTTCTCTCTCCACCGAATGCACTTTACACATACCAAACAGCATAAACATATCCTTTTACGAAACTCTTTGCAAATCATAAGTTCAACCTCAATCTACATTTGCTTTAATATGAATAAATATTAAGTTGTGATAATTACATATAGAAATTTATTGTTAAAAACGCTTAAAAATTAACAATATTTCTTTGATTTTCACTTTTATATGGCATTTGACAAGTGTCCAATACAGGTTACATTATATAATTGTCAAATTTACATAATTATTTGTCACTTTGATAAGTTTTTTGTGAAAATATTTTACTTCCATCGATTATTATATTACAATATTCAATATAAATACATGAACGTTAAACAACTATTAAAGCAGAGACTTTGGTCAATTTGTGGCTAATAAAGATTTTTCTATTCTAACAACTGTCAAATTGACAGGTTCCGTAAATCTAGTTTAGAAGAAAAAAATATAAAGTTTACCAAATAACTAGAGGCGTTTATATTAAATGCGTTTTTCAATTGAATTAATTTGATTCATATGAGTCATACTCAACATGCGGCCCATGGGCCGTATGAGGCCCGGAAAGCTTTTATGTGCGGCCCGGGACAGATATTTGTTAAAAATGTATTTTTTAAAATAATGAGTTACTTATAAATAGAGAACCAAGCCAAACTAAATGGTATATTTATTTCTCGAGAAAACTATTCAAAATTTTCAAATTATTTAGTTGCCTTATTCGAAGAAAAGCGTGTAATTTTTTACTGCAAATTATGTAATCACCCTATCGAATCGAATAACTTTCTTTATACAACATTCTTATATAAATATAATTAAAGTGAAAGAAATAATTCCTTTAAAACTATTCATCTTTCTTATTATTTACTTATCTACCACTAAATGAACATTAGTCAAATAATTATAATCAAATAAGTATAACTATCTCGTAGATTTAGTATTGAAATTAGTGAATTAAGACTGCTGTAAAAAGCAGTATTATGAATAGAATAAATGTATTATTATAACTAAACTAAATTACACTGAAATTTTTGTTCAATTAAAGTATTTAAAGTTTCCTGAAAATTCATCAGGCTTAATCTAAACTAAAACTAAATTACAAATAAACTGCACTTTATATTTAGAATGAGAAGTACATATTGTTATCTTCAAAACTGGTAGTAGATTTCACAAAATAATCTTTCACTTGTTTATTTGCTGCGATAACACTTCTTATCAATGAGTGCACTTCTTATTATCCAAAAGTTGGAATTCCACTGTCTTCCTGTTTTATATATATATATTTTGTAATAATATAAAAGCGTTATATTTCATAATTTTAACTGACTTTCATCCAAATGATTATGAATACTAAAATATCGGGTTAATTTCCAATTTTTGTCAACATATTAAGTTGTATGCATAAAATCAATGTTTAAATTGTTTTTTCGGACGTAATTTTCTTGTAAATACTCACATTTTAATTGAGTTTTAATAAGTATGTTTGTTTACTTAATATCTGAGTGAGATAGTTTAAATCATTAATATGGATATTTCTTCTTGTAAATAATTAAATTTTCGTTAAATTATTTGATGTTTTTTAGTCTTCCTAATTACTATATATAATTAATAGATTGCATAATAAAGCAATAGTTTAAATTATCATTAATGAAATTAAGTTTATTTCTTTTTTTGTACACAATACTTTTACAAATACGACTTCTTTTATTGTATATTTAATTACTATTTTTGTTGTATTTACTTTTATATATTAAAAATAAGTACTGTTATTTAATTCAAATTATGGTTCAAATATTTAGGTATTTCTTAAAGAATAATAATATAATAAGAAAAACTGATTTCTGGGAAGTTATATGAAATTAATTAAAATCACATGAAAATAAATACAAATGTTTAAAATAAATAATTTTAATCAAAATTTTCAACAATTTTTATCAATTATCTACAAATATTATTGATCTTTAAACTGTATTATGCACAGACTGTATGATTTCAAGTAAAATTACTATTAATTGCTTACTAATAATATATTGCAAAAACTGTGTTTCTCCAGATTAACATCGAATTAATTAAAACTTTTAAGACATTTCACTTAATTTTGAACTTTTAAAGTAGGTATTTTTTGTGCAAATAATGATATTTAAGTCAATGTATTTGATTTATTAATACAGTGGTACCTCGACATACGAGTTTAATTCGTTCCGTAACCTTGCTTGTATATCAATTTGCTCGTATCTCAAAGCAATTAGTCTGAGGTAGGAGAAACTGTTGGTGTCGTGTGCAGCACTGTTGTGTGCGATTCCTCGTATCTCAAATCTTGCTCTCATCTCAAAGCTAAATATCGTTTTTTAATTACATCATTTCTGTATACAGTGGTACTTCGACATACGAGTTTAATTCGTTCCGTAACCTTGCTTGTATGTTAAATTGCTCGTATCTCAAAGCAATTAGTCTGAGGTGGGAGAAACTGTTGGTGTCGTATGCACCGGTGTAGTGTGCGATTCCTCGTATCTCAAATCTTGCTCTCATCTCAAAGCAAAATATCGGCTCGTATCACAAAACACTCGTATATTAGGGCACTCGTATATCGAGGTACCACTGTAGTTATAATATAGTTCGATTAACGTTGCTTGAAACAACGAAGCTACGTTATAACCAAGTCCTCTGTGTCAAGTGAAACATGATCTGATATTTGTACTATATGTTTAATTTATTGTATGTGCTAATGATTTGTTAGAAGAAAATTTAGAAACGACATGAATTTAAAGAAATTTGTGTCGAAAAATGTTTAAAACCAAAGATTTCAAAAGGTGCATTGCATTAAAACAAAGTGCTAATAACAATAGACACTTTTTTACAGTGAAAATGATTTTGATTTAGGAAGAAGTGCTTATTATTAAATCAAGAACAAACAATCAATTTTAGAATCATATTAGAATTTCACTTACACGCAAGTTTGTCTTATTAAGTAAACTTGTCTTTAAACTCTTTTTTTTTTCTTTTGTAAATATTAAGTTTTGCTTAAGAATTTCGTATGGTACTGCATTATGTTTTAGCTAATTTTGAAATAATATATTTCACTGTTATTAATATAAATTATGAAGTTTTCGTATGATAGAATGTGTTAGAATGTAAGTTGATTTGTTGTAAACATGCTAGTTTATTAACATTTCCGTCTAAGGAAACGTTAATAAACGTAACTAATTTCATATATCTTATCGTTATCGCAGTGTTCTGATTACGCCAAAAGCATTCATCTTCTTCGCTTCAACTCGCAACCTTTCGTACTGCATTAATTCCTGGACAAAAGGGTCATTAGCCTTTGTGAATAAAAGCCCTGCCCTAACAAAGACCCTTATCTGAAGAAAAACACAATATTTACCAACAAATAACAATACACAGTCCTATCTTCCATTGTCCAATCCCACGTTCGTCTTATTTTCGGCTGTTTGTGATCATCAAAATAGAATTCGGTCTACAAAGTAACTGCAACCGCCGCCGCTGCGCTCGTAACTCGTGTTTGATTTAGATAAAAACTTATTGAAAATTTTTATTTATGTTTATGGTAAATAGCTAAAAGCCGTTCGTTAAGTAACGCTCACACAGCGATTCACTGCGTGGGCGAGCGCAGACGTCGTGTTCAGCAAAATAATTTTAACGACCTCATCGTGATAATTACACCAGACACTCCGCAGTTGTCACTACCTTTTGCAAGAAGTAAGTTCATTTCATCCATTCATCATTTTATTTCCGCGTTAATACAAAAAAACACACCAGTATATTCCGTTCGAAACGACGCAGATCGAAGGTCACCCGTTGCAATTATCATGATGTACAATTAATAGCGCTGATTAACGTTTCTAAATCGCAGTTTGCTATCTTGTTGTTCGCAATTTCGAATCGTTTTATTATTAGAACTGTTTTGTAAATCGCAAAATTTGAATGAGTCACGTGGATGCGCTGACCGGAAGCGGAAGTGACCGTTTTATTTTAATCCCGCGCGCTCGATTCGTGTTTCGCGTTGGTCCGTTTGCATGTGCAGCGGAAATACCCTCCTCGAGTTATCAAAATTATACTACAGAAGCAAAGGCCTATTTCCATCCAACGGACGTAATGCAAACAGAGTTTCGTAGATAATCGAAATTGTTGATAAGGTTTTTGTTGTAAAGCGTTTGATCATCGGGTTCTACGATGTTTTTGTATAACTGATTAGCGCGAGGCCGCGACTCCTTTTTCGTAACATTTTCCACGCATCCGGACAGAGTCAGGCGCTTCAGGTTATGTAGGGTCGCACATGTGGCTTTTCAAAGAAAAAATCAATAGATTCGCAGTGCCGAGACTCACTCGCAAATTTCTACCCTAAATTGCAGATCAAACCAAGGACCTCTTCTCCAGAGAAACGAAACCCTCGACCGGCAAGATGACCGAAGAAAGCCTCTCAGGTGAGACAATGATAACATACATTCAAATTTGAACCAATCGTAACAATTCAAATTATTTTTCAGATATCGTGGTGCCCTCCATAATCATCCTAGCACTATTTGTTATAAATTCTATTATTGTATTTGTTATTTACAAATACAAGAAGAGGTAACGTTTTTCTTTCAATCTAATTAACGCAATCCGAAATCCCAAAAAACGCTTCCAACCGCTTTTCGATATGAAAAATTAAAATTTGATTTTAGATATTTTTACAGGAAAACGGCGTTGTACACTGAAGAGGAGCTCGGCACGATTTCGGTGGAGCGCACGTGCGATCTGTCTTGATCCTCGCACGCAGACGAACTGATGCAGATGCCATTTCGCTCCTATTATATAAGCAACGGTCTATAATATTTGAATTATTTATAAGATTACATCAAATTCCAAAAATTTTAACGAGAGAAACGTCGGTCAATTGTTGTTGTTTTTTTATTATTTTGTTGGTGGGGCGAGGCGTAGAAGAGCTTCGAGCGCTTGTCGAAACTGAATGAGAATGATTGAAGGAAAGTGAAAAATAATAATAATGATGCTATTTATACAAATTATGAATTAACAACAAGAAAATATTTATTAAAAACCCCAAATATATGTATATTAAATAAATACCAACCATATTGTTTTATTTCCTCCTTCTCAAATATGCTACTTTTATACATAAAACGTGTTTTTCATTCGATAATCTTCAAATTACGAAGGAGTATTCTCCAAGGATATATGTTTATTAAGCTGCTTCGTTTGTGGTCGTCCTTCGCAAATATTCTTCATTTATATAAGAAACGCGTCTTTCCTTTGATAATCATCAAATTACGAAGAAGTATTTTAAATTTACAACGAGAACGTATTTGTTAGCATCTACAAAGATATATGAATATTAAACTGCTTCGTTTGTATCAGTCTTTCGCAAATATTCTTCGTTTATACAAAAAACGCATTTTTCGCCTTTCATTCGAGAATTCATTCAAATTACAAAAAAGTTTCCTAAATTTACTACAAGAACATATTTATTAGTACACCCATAACTCGCTATACGTCCGCTCTATACGGCATTTCTGTACAACGGCCCTCTTCAATTAAGGCACGTTTTCGATTTACGGCCTAAAATGTTTCGCTATAACGGCAAAAAAACTTTTTTTACATATTGCCAATCTTGCGCAAGCGCAATAATTGATTCATTATACGGCTTTTCGCTTTGCGGCCAAGTTTCGTGGAACATAACTAGGCCGTAAAACGAGGTTTATTGAGTCAATACAAACTTATTTAAGAAACGCGTCTTTCTCTTTCCTTCGATAATCATCAATTTACAAAGTATTTTTAATTTACAATAAGATCATATTTATTGGCATTTCCAAGGATATAAGTTTATAAAACTACTTCGTTTGTATTCGTCCTTCGTAAATATTCTTCATTTATACAAGAAACGTGTCTAGTTTTACTATATAAAAAAACTATCTTCTGTTGACTGTCCTAAATTTGCTTGAGATCTATTCTTAGTCTTAGATGGTCTCGCAGTTGACACGAGTCGCCTCTTAATTATCCTACCACCGCGTCTCTTATTTTACATCGAGGGAAATAGAATAATTGAGAAAATGCCAGCGGAAATGTTCAAACTCTTGTAGCTGGCAAGGGAAATGTGTACGGTTAAGAAGAGGTGAAGAAAACAGAAGCTAGTTTTGAAAGTTGTCCAAAGTAGGAGGACATTGATAAAAGTTATTTATTTTAAGCTTGGAACGTAAATTAATTTTAATTCCACTGTACTTTTTACAGTGGGGGTAACTCTTGGCCGAGTGGTTAAGAGTCCCTGCATAACAATGGTGCTGGTTTGAATACCGATTTTTCCGGCATTTACCGGTCGGCAAAACAAGGTGTTAGTGAGGCTTTTAAGGACTAAAAGGTCAGAGATAGGGCCGTAACCATTATAAAAAAAAACTTATTATAGTGATATTAATTAAATTAGTAAGCATAAGTTGAATGTAATATGAAAATATGGGTAAATGTTTTCAATTTCTTTTTGAAATATTAGTATAAATACTTACTATTAGAGTTCGCTGTGATCATACTACCTACCTTTTTGGTTTTATTAAACGAAACACAAGATATCACAAAACAGAAAAGGGATTGACAGAAAAAAAACTGAGGAAGAATAAACAAGTTTAACGAAAAGAATTATGATATATTAATAGTTATAAACGAGTTGTTCTGTTTTCTAATTGTTCTTAAAATGTTGGTACACCTGATATAACATTACGTATTTGCTACAAACAATTTTAAGGATACAAACGTTTAAATATTTTGTAAAGTAATTGAATATACAATTAATGTAAAATGGATTTATTATGAATTTAATTATAGAATGAGTCACTTATATTTCAATATTTATTACAAGTATGAAAATATTTTTAACAATTTCTTATTTTATATTTACAATTACAAATAGATAAATTTGTCATGTAACTTTACATGTTTATCTTGGATTAGATTTTTAAAATAGAATAACTGTAGATGAATATTGTAAATATAAATTGTAACACTAAACGTATATGTATTTCTTTTATAAAAAGTTTAGATTAAAAATATTTCTGGATGGGTTCCCCAAGAACGAGTTCCATTTCTTGGACAACGGTCTGGCACAGCTTCTCGACGCTCTCCTCTTCGTCCTCCAGCAACTCTGCGAGGAATGGTATGGTTTCGGGAAGCAGCGGTAAGAATTCCTCGCCCAACTTCTTGACGATGTCGCGCAAGCAGATCAAAGCCATGGAACGGATCTGGGGTTTCGGGTTGCGCATCTTCAGCAGAATCTGGTAGATAAGTTGCTTCCAGAGGGCCTCGTCGGCAACGGCGACGGTGAAGTTCACAATAGTAGGAATAACGAGCTCCGTACATCTACCATTCATGTCACCAATTTCGTTCTCCAATTGATCGACCAGCGGCTGGGCCATAATATCGAATCGAACCCTCATGAAATGCCTGAAATCGTATATGCAGACAGTGTTTATCGTCTCCAGGATATTCTCTAAAAGTCGGATGACTTTGTCCTCTTGGTTGTAATACAAGTTCGCCTTATTGGAGTGGCAGGTGGTGAGGAGAGATGAGGCATTCTGCAGGAAATGTCCGACGAACAGAGCGAACAATCCTTTGAGATTATCGGCGATTTTGTAGGCCATGCGATAGAAGGTGATGATTCGTTCGGTGTCCTCGGAGTCGTGGCAAGCCCAGTCGAATAACTGGTAGAAGATTGGTCTGAACGAAGACTCTGACATCTTGAGAACCAATTGCATGAGGGCGTCCAGCACTGATCCTTCGATATCAAAGAAAATTACGTCTGGTCGCACCACCTCCTTGTAAGCCAAAGCTTTCAGGAAGAACTCCGTGAGTTTGGTAATGATCGACTTCATCTCGTTGTTGGTCATCATTTGTAATCCATCGGAGAAGATTTCCATTAAGAAGGAAACACTCTCCAGCCTGTCGTTGTCAACGAGGAGTGTGAAGCAGGAATCCACGCTATCGATAAGCGTGCGCATCGGGATTGAGGACATCTTTTTCTTGATAATCGTGAGTTTCGCGAAAAGCTGCATCACTTTTGGATCGGAGTCGTGTACTGCCCAGGTGCCCCCAATTGCTGAGAGTGCGAACAACAGTTTGTCCGTGTACGGAGTCAGGAAGAGATACAACGTCTCCATTATTTTACTCAATGAAGTCATGGTGCTCAACAGTAACATCGAAGGTGCAGAGCCTTGCGGATTGTCCTTATGCAACATGATTATCTTAATAATAACAGTCATGGATCTTTCCAACGTCGGGATTGCTTTGGCTTTGAGGTGCGTGCAGAGGTCACCATAGCAGAGCAAAGCGCAGGCGAGGATGTTCGGTGAAGCATTGGATTTAATGATGTCGGTTACCAGATTAAGGATGGTCTCGAAGTTTTCCGTCTTCTTCTCGCATAAGTATCTTGCGAATAACTTGATAGAAATTAAAGCAAGTTGCACGGACATCTCTTGCTCGCTGTCCAAGTTTTCTTCTTGTAAAACCTGGAACATGCTGACGATCGGTCCAAGCATTAAGCACAAATCGTCATCCTTGCACTCGGCGAAATATTCCGGTGAATGCGTCAGCTTAGAGTTGAGCAGCTCCAAAGCGCGCTTTCTCACGTTGAAGTAGCTGTGCCTTATCAAACCTTTGATTACCAGAAGGAACATGTCGACGGTTAATAGAGCGTTCAAACCATCCAGCACATCGTATAAAATATGCAATGTGAATTTCCAATACTTGGTTAACATATTGTACGGATGCTCGGTAGAAATCTGTGTGGTCTTTTGGATTAAAGATATAATGTTAATAACACTTTGTTTGAAGATGGGCTCTAATTCCAACAAAGATTCTCCATCAACGGTGGCCACCATACTAACCAATCGTGGATTCACGAGAAGTCCAGACACAAATTGCAAAGCGGTGTATCTGTAATGTCTGAACTCCTTCTCCGACAAATGATCGATCGGAATCAAATGCACAGTTTGCTCAGTATCCTCTTCATCTTTTAATTCGGGAATGTTCTTTAAATAATTCAAGATTTCGCAGCACGCGTGGAAGATCACTTCCAGCGGGAAGAGCAGGCACAGATTCGTAGCGTTTTCCAAACGAGGCGATTTCCTATCTTTATTATGAGCGAATTTAGCAATATGCTCACAAATTAGCAGCAGGAACACGTAGAACTTATCCTTAAGACCAATTTGTTCCAGGAAGGCTTTATATAACGGGAATCTCCTATGCTCCGGCACATCCATAAACGCTCCGGCGAAAACTCTCAACACATTGAGATAATCAGCATCACTTCCTTCGGCCGTCAAAATCGGAATAACAGTTTCGATGGTCTTGTTGATGATTTGAAAACTGTAAGAGTCATCGTGACGTAAAACAGATGATCCCATGAAGGTGAAAATAGCAATTGTATGCTGCAGCACATGATCCGGAAGAAACTTGGCGGTGTGCGCTAGCAGAAGCAACGCGTGATGATGGGTTTGAGGATTCTGCGAAGCTCTGATGCATTGCACCACTAATTCCATGTTGAAAACATTTTTCGGCACATCGGAAATGTTCAATTTGTGGCAATAGTGCAGAATCGTCGATAATATAAGCTGCTTGGTGTACTCTAAACTTGCTTGTTCCTCGAATTCCAAGGACTTCTTCAAAATGTCAAAGAGAACCGGAATGAGTAAATCTGCGTTTCTCATCTTCTTCTTGTCCTGGATGAACTCCAGCATCGATACACCGTACTTCCAAACGTTCGTGTCCAAAATATCAATAGTCGGAGTGATGTTAACGCGTCTCTTCAACTTGGCTTCGTTCATCTTTGGCGATTGGGCATCTCTCATCTTTTGAAGTATATCTAAAATGAGGGATGCGTCCAAATCTATGTGTTTAAATAATTTACCAGCTGCAGATGCCAACGATGTGTTGGATGAATTCGTGGACATATCTATCACAATCGCCAATAGGGCTTTCTTAACATCATCTTTGAGATTCTCGAACACTTCTTTATTGATACGCTTCATCAACATAATCGTTGGAGGAATTTCATCGACCCCTTCCTCGTCGTGAATCAAAGACATCGTATCGTTTTTCAACACCTTTTCAATATACTCCCAAGAAACACCCTTAACGTCAATTCGCTTGGCTAGAGCTTCACCAAATTGCTTTATACTCAGCGAGATGATCTTGCAATTCTGCGAGTTCCAATCGGATCCGTCCAAAATCTTAATACCGATCTTCGCAATTTGATCGTAAACATTAATTTCTTCAAATGACGATAACGCCTTTACCATGCCGGATTTCAAATAGATGGGATACGCACCACCACAAATATTCAACAACGAATCCAAAACCTTCACTTTCTTCTTCTCGTTCAATATGATATTAACAGCAAACGGCAGCTGTTCATTATCTGTGAATATTTCCTCTCTCCTGTTGACCAATCCAGTGATCAGATCATGATAATTATCTTTCTTGCAGCTCAAGAATATTCCCAGAATATCGAAAACTTGGTTCCTAATTTCCGGATGCTCATTTTGTAATCCCACGAGCAAATATGGAACAGTTACTTTGTCTAAACTGATCAGCGAGCTTAAATCCATTTTGCTGTTTGCGAGCATCACGGAAACGCACTTCAAACTTCTCAATTTCGTGCTGGCATTCAATAGTTTCGCATCGGCCGTTGATAGGTTCAACAGTAAACCAATTTTCTCGTTGGAATCGTCGCAAAAATGGTCCAAAAACAGTTTGAAACTAGTCTGGTAGGCTTTGGATTGGGTCGGATTGAAAGCTCCCAAAAGCAAGAATTCCAAGAGAATCAAGACGAACTTGTTATCTTCAGATTCCGTATAAAAGTCCAATAGGCTGATCTTGGAAATCTTCGTGGTTTTAACCATTAGTTTGTTGAGACACATCAGAAATCCGTCCAAAGGCAATTTATCGTTGAAGGCGCAGTTAAGGATTTTCTTAGTCATCTTCACTCTGAGACCGTTAAAGTAGCTGAAGAAGATTTGAAGCACTTTGTAATTATCTTCAGCTTTGGCTTCGTCCATTGAATTACTCAAAACTAGCATGGCAAGGTATTTGTGGATGGCGCGTTCAAAATTCACGGTTTGCATTGTGTCCAGCAACTTTCCGCAATCGATGTTCAATTTGTTCTCGGATAAATACTCGTGCACAGCATTGGTAATGATGTCTTGGTTTGAATCATTTTTCAGCAGCTGCAACAACGGTTTGAAGCACTTCGATTTCGTCAGATTCGTCTTTAAAATTTCCAAGTACTCTGCATCTTCGGAGGTCATCGGCAAGAAGAAAGCCAGGATTGTTAAAAATACCTGAACGTTCTCATCTGGGTTGTACTTGCAAATCAAAGTCAAACCAGTCGATATTAATTCACTGTTGGTCTCAGCATATTTCTTCGTCAATATAGAGATTAAAATCTTTATAAATTTTTGCTCGCCTATTATATCTGGCAGACCTTGGATCTTCAAAGTTTCATTGACGACGCTCGATTCGATGTCTTGCAATCGATCAAGAAGCGAATCCTGGATTGCCTCCCTTTGTCTATCATTCAGCTGATCGAATTTTTTCACTATACTGTTGATTGCTAATTTGCGGATTTCCGCTGAAGGATGATACAGCTTCTCAAAGTCTAAACCTTTGTTCTTTCCTTTCATAGAATTCATTATCAACTTAAGAGCCAATTGCTTCGTACTATTGCCATCACTCTTTGCCATCAAACTGCTGATTTCTTTGTCGAATGCACATGGATTCTGTTTATCGATTGTGTCCAGCAATTTGCTCATCCAAGTTTTGTTCTCAGGCTCATACATTGTTTCAGTATCATATGAATCCAGCAAGATACTAAAATTAATTAATGAATATATTAGATTTAAATAATCATAAAGATAAAAATTGTAAATAAATAATTTAAAAAAACTTACTTGAAAACTTGTTGTGCCACAGAATCATCAAGTTTCAGTTCATCCATGAGGTTATCAACAAATTTCCTGCAGGAATCTGTAGAGACCTCTTCCATTGCCATGGGAATGCTTCCACGGAAAAGTGCTACCAGCAGTGGTTCAATCAGATATCCTTGATCACTCAACTTCTGCAAAGTCTTCGGTACCCAATCTTTATCTGTCCATTTTTTAATTGCTGATATCGGCATTGTTTTGTACTCCTCTTGTGATTGATATAAAATAACCAGAGCCAAAACAGATTCATTGTTCAAAGTGGAAACATTGCAATTAGTCAATTTCTGCACTACAGAGTCCAAAATCTTCTCAGTCAATGTAATTCTAGTTAACATCTTGGATAAAATAATGTAGGAAGAGGCACAAAAATCCGGGATTTCCGATTTCAAACCTTTGGTAATTGCGGGAATCATTTGTGAAATATGTGTTTCCTGGATGTTTTCACAAACGTCCAATGCCCCAGTAAAAACAGTGCAATAGAAATTGAACATCACTGTTAAAGATGACGGCTTCTGGACTTCCTTCACTGCATTAATTACATTTGTGGACACGAAATTTAAAAAATACTGTTGACTCGCTGCATGTCCATACAATGTGCTCTTGGGCAACTGCACTCCACTGTTTTGCAAAGGCTTCAACCATGCGAATTTCTCGTTTTCCTTGAATTTCATCGTTTGCAATGCCCTTACAAATATATTCGTCTCATGGTATGGTAAAATAAGCATCAAGAAATCTTCTTTGTTAAATTGATGAATATAGTATCTGTAGATCAGCCATTCGAGGGCCTTGTGAGAGCATGACAGCAGAAAATATGGTGAGAGGTGGTAGAAAAATTTCCTAATAACGCTGTTCAAAGTCTCATTCTCGGAAGCTGTTTGTAATGTTCTTTCAAAATCTTTAGAAGAAATGTGAAACAGTGAGGATTCAAATACTGCGAAGTGTGGATCCTTGTTCTTTAGTTCCTCAAAGCCATCAAGTCCCAACTCGAAGAATATGTCTTTAGAAATGGTTGCCGCTTCCTTAGGATCAAACAGCAGAGAAGTCCTCTTCTTATTGCCAATCTCCAAAGAGTTTTGGGGTACTTGCAATTTCAGCAATTGCTGTGCTAAAGACGTAGTCATTTTGAACACTGCAATAAATTACAACTAGTTTAGATTCAAAAATATGATGTGTTCTTTTAGGCAAATATAATATATAAAAGAATTTCTTAGTTAATACATGAACAAATACTTACATCCAATGAAACAAATTAAAAACTAAACTTAAACCCTGTACACAATATAGCACGTTTACACTAACAACACGTTTTAGCTGCTGGCTACTAGCTGTTTCAGGCCATTTCACATTTCAAGTTTGGTTACCACAAAACATAACCTATATCAACCGCATGTTAAAATATAGAGTTTATTTGGTTGCCTAGTAAACATAAATATCTATTGATACAAAAACTTATGATACCAATAATATGGTTCAAATTAATTTTGTTAATATTATAACGCTCATACATTAAGAATATGTTCATTATACAGTGGTCAATAAATAACGTATGTCTGGTTGCCTAATACTTTATGATAAGTTGAAATAAAAAAGTTTAAAACTTTATTTAGTCCTATTGTTATACATTACATGTTGCACCTAAACTGAATTGTAAATCTACTAAGTACTTGTTAATTGAAATGTTAATTGAATTTTAGATATTTGATGGCCAAACAATGGATTCAATCCAAGGAATGTAATGAGAAATTCTTGCGTACAATCCGATACTTTTGTCGGCTTCAATCACAGTTACACCTATTACAGTCCAACCTTCCAAATAATTCCAATTAATAGTTTGCAAGGGTCCTCCTGTTTCAACCTGAAAACAAAAAAATCAGAAATCGTCCCAACAGCACACTGAGCATAAGTAACAACCTGACTCCGTGTCTCCTTTGATGATTTATGAGCGCAGAATTGCGTCGTATAATTAACACCTTTTGGCAGCAAACTCGAAAACCGTTTTGACCTGAAGTAAGTGTCGCAGTTGAACAACGTGCTTTCATATAGACGCATATTGTATAAACGTTGATTTTGGTATCCACTGGCCTCCCACCAAGCATCAACAATGTCGTAACGCGTCTGAAGACATGCAGGTTTCACGAACTCTGTTTCATCCACAGATGTCTCCAGTTCAACAAGCGCCAAATCGTTGTATCTGTATGGAGCGCGGAAATCTGGATGGATCACTTTTCGAATGATTGTGTATTCTTGGGAGTTGCAATCCGAGTCTAGATCACCTAACATTGCAACGTTTATGATTTCGCTGCAAAACGAATTGACTTTAAAGGTTGCTATCATTGCAGATATTTATATTTACTTTGGATCTTCGATGCAGTGGGCCGTGGTCAAGACGAAATTCTCGCTGATCAAACTACCGCTGCACATCCAACTCACCGACCTGCCATCATTTCTGTACTTACTTTTACTACCCAGAGAAACCTAAAAGCAATCGTAAATTATAGATTCAATAACATAGAATTATGATTATACAAGTCTGATTGCTACAATTACCCCCTGTATAATAGAAGAAAACGATTTAGTTATGTCTGTTTAAGAGCCCTTCTTAATATTTTTTGCTAATATTCTACGGTCATCCCAGATTTGTACTGGATATCTAGATGCATTATACAACAATAATTTTGTAGTCCTAATAATAACAGTCATCAAGGGATTAGTTATCAATGGTATGTTGGATAACCAAGTGATTAGTTATCAATAGTATCCAATAGTATGTTGGATAACCGAATGGATAGATTGTGTGCTTATGGCACACCAAAGTCTTGATCTGTTATCTGGCTGTACTATTGTTCTACACTTTGTTACGACTTATATGAATATACATTCTAGTGTTTCCTGCACATTGTATGAAATTCGCACTCGAATAGACGTCGTTCTCCAAAGGTACAATAGCATCTAATTATGCATTATTTCAATAGATTCTAATATTTCATTTTGATAATCTTTGCTCAAATAATGTACACTAATATTCCTTTCATAATGATTTTCCATAACGGAATAAAACTTAACAAACAGTTCAACAAGTTTTTAAAAAATGCCATTATTTCTTGCGTTTAAGACGATTCGAACTTATCTAAATTTTGGTTACTTTCAATTTTAATTTCAATCAAGCGTTCTGAAATGATTGTCCAATGATTTTTTTTCCATTTAGCACATGTTTTGAATCAGTTTTGTTTTCAACATTTAGAAATTTTGAATGCGAGTTAAGACAAACTCATTTCTATGCAGAGTTTTACTCATTTCTCCAACATTCTACAAGACTAGATGATGAACAAGGGAATCACGGATTTCTGATATATCAAGTTTATTACAACCTGCATCAAAATTTTAATGTTATAAATGCTTCATTCCCTGCTTTACCCCGATGCGTTTGTGCATCATGTGTTTTCATTCATTTCTATTGTGGTTGTGATCCACAAGTCAAAATGGATAACTCACTTATGAATTTTCAATTGTGAGCTAGGTACTAATCTCAAATTATGTTTTCTTTAGTTATTTTCTACTGAGCTCTTTATCGATTAGTGAACATATTATTTATAATATTATAGAAAGAAATAGTTGTTAATTAACATAAAATTGTAACAAACTATAGAGCATTGGATTACAAGAAGTACAATTATTAAATGTACAAACTTTCTAAAACAAATAGACAAACTAATTATAGTATTTTATTTGAGTTTAATTAAATAGGCCGAACCCAGAGGCACTGCAATACTGGGACAACCATTGATAAGGACAGAGCAAGCTCTAATTCCTCATCGAATTCCAAAAATCAGAATAAAAATAAGACCCACAGTGTGGGACGATCAATTTTTATACTGATCAGAACAGATACTACACTTTGATCATAGCTCAATAAGCCACGAAGCGATACCTTTTTTGCGTTCTCAAAAGTAATTGTGGCGAAGGAATCATCGAATGTGGTAAAAAGGAGCTACAATGCGCGCCATCTACCCTTGTAGCTGGCATTAGCATAACGAAACTACTCATTCAATTAGCATTTTATTTATAGTTTCCCATTAATTCTAATTCTAATCGTAATAATATACAATGGAATATCTACAAGTACTTGAGAATCATTGAGAACGTACCATGTGCGGATACTGCTCCGAAAGAGTTTGCTTCGGAAGAACCAAAGCCGTGTACTTGATGGTACCTTTGGCGTCAATTTTCACCCTCTCATAGGTATCATCGCATTCTGAAAAATTTATTAATTATATTCATTGATTCGGCACACGATTTTCGTAAAGTTCACTTACGTCTTATACTTCTTTTGCCTGGTTTTGTTAATTCGTTGCAGCAAACCAACGGCATCTTTCCATCGAATCCGCATGGTTTCGGGAATATCCCTCTTCGGATCCCCGAAAGCGCTTCTGGACATTGATTGATGTGGATGCAGTGGAGATCGCTGTACGTGCTGTCGCACGGTGCTTCCTCGTCTTCGTTTGCATTAAATTTATAAATTTCGATTATTAATTACTTTGATGAAATTAATTAATTATATCTACCGTTGAAGTGAATTTGCGATTTGCTCGCCGCGATGAGCAACATTAAGAATCCCAACATCCTGCACAGAAGAATCATCTCTCTAGATTGAAGATGTGCAAAACAAGAGTGCACCACAGAACCAGTTTTTCAACTCTGCGAAGCCATTAGGTCCTTACCACTATTCTTTTACTTTTCATTTGTTCAATAAAAGATATTTTCATAATATTTGCATACACATAAACCGCATTTCTCATTAATAAACTTGATACGAATATATTTTGTATATGTATCTGCAATAACACATTTATTATTCTTCGTTTAAACTGAATGCATTGCCCCAAGGAAGAGTATTTCCGAGTGTTGTGGAATTCATTACTTGGTATTAATTCCATGTATTCAATTAAAATTTTAATAAATAGTAATTAGGTCTTACATAAGTTTGTTAACTATTAATAATAAGATAATGTGCAAGTAAGTAGATAATTGAAATGTTATTTAATTGAACTACTTTAAATTAAGAGGTGCGAATTGATAGGTAAAATTAAGTTATAAAATAAGTGTCAATATTTCAGTTTATAAAGTTAAGAATTTGCAAGTTCATCACAAACGTTGAATACTTTACATAATATTTTAAATTGCAAATTTATTCTAAATAAACATCAAGTCCATTTAAATTCATTAATTCATCATTCAAAATCAAAATACACACAACCTTTTTAATCAACGGGCCAATTTAAATTTACAAAATTTAAAAGTCGATAAAATAAATTCAATTTTAGAAATGCTTGGCGGGCCGCATAAACATGTTTAACGGGCCACAAGCGGCCCGCGGGCCGAGTGTTGTTTGTCCCTACAAGTTGATCTAAAAGAAACAGAAATATGGTTGTGATTCATTTAATTAAACAAAAAGTATAATATTGTTAAGTTTATTGAAAGTATTGCTTTTTCCGAATTCGGTATTCTTGATCTGTGTTTTGTTGCTGTTCAGTATCTACTTGTTCTGTAATGTCAACAATAATTACATATATACATATCAACGTAAAATCTAATGAAATAAATGCTCTTTTCATATATAAACGTTATTCACGCTTTGAGCATGCAATTAGTTCACTAATTGAATAGCTCCGAGCAATGAGCATGTTCAAAACTGTGTATCAAAACAGAAATGAATAGATCGATTGTAATAGTCAAGGATTCTCCTGCTGTTAAGTACGTACTTTGGGAAACCTCGCAGTCCGTTTCATATAAATTTGAAAATGAACTGCAAGAGGCGGTCAGAAACTGTCGGCGCTTCCAAGGTGAAACATGTTCCGTTCGCGTTATGCCATCGCATTGTTGCTTGCGATTACGTCGCATGGATATGCGGATACAGCAAGCACGGGTAAGTGCATCCGCAGTACAATACCGCTAATTCATTGTGAACGGTTTCATTGCAAGTTGCAGATGCGAGCTGCGAGAGTCCGGACAAGTATTGCGAGAACATTTGGTATTGCAAGGATGGTTCGTATCCGGAAAAGTACAAGGCCTGCGGCCAAGATGGATTGGTGGATCGAGTGTGCTGCGATCCAAAGTACAAACCGACGAAAAGTAGAAAATGTGAGAAAATTCGATTGTATATGTTATTGGGTTGTGTAATAAGTTTCCGCGTTTTTTTTTTTGTGAAATCTTCGGGAATTTTGAAATTGAAGAAAATCATTTTCGTCAATAATTGACGATTATTTTACAGCATTTTCACCGGGTTTGAAAAGTGACACGTTAACTTGAAGCAAAGAAGAGAATGGATAGCATATGAGACATATCATGAATCAATGTTATTCTGCAGAAAAGGGCCGATCGATGGTGTCTGTATCCCTTCGTTGCGCCCTCACACCGTCTCAAGGAGACTCTGAATTATCTCATATAGGTGTTTCTATAACATCTGCTATACTCTCCGGACTTTATGCCAACAGATTATCGACATTTCATCTTCATGTCGAATCAAATGAGGGCCGTAACCTTTGCCAAAAGACGAAGACCTCAACAACTGTTGCATCCACTTCTTCAATATTTTCAGAAGATTCTGCAGAAACAAGTTGGTCGATAGGTGGAAAAATTGACTAATTTGTTGTTATTAATATTGTTTTCTTCAATCAATCTCATAAACAAACAAAAACGTGGGAATTTATTACTTAACATAATATATAATGAATAAGTGTAATTGATTTGGTTACAGTTTGCGAAACGTTTTTCAAGAAGATGGTAATCGACGAATATGGAAACAGGGATTACGAGTCAATTATACCGGTCCGCAACATTTTGACTGAAAACAATCCTCACGTGGTAACACATCGACATCTTTCGTTTCATTGAGATATGTCATTAACATTTATTTGCAGGCGGCTTTGGGACATCGAAACGGTTCGAAAACTGAGTGGCTGTGTGCCGGAAGTTTAATCAGCTACAAATTCATCTTAACTGCAGCTCAATGCTTAAAGTAATTGCAATATAATTATGAGATAGTTACGACAATTCATTCTAATTACAGTCGAAGCATTAACATTGTGCGTCTAGGGGATTTGGATTTGAATAAGGACGGTGATCAGGTTGAACCTCAAGAGTACGGAATCCTGAGGACAATCATCCATCCGAACTATAAAGCACCTGCAATTTACGATGACATTGCTTTGATTGAGTTGAATGATACCGTACGAATCACGAAGTTCGTAAAACCTGCATGCCTCGACGACGACGACCAATTGAGAGAACCGACGTGGGAAGAAACAGGCTTCAATGAACCAAACCGAAAAGAAGTGATGACTTCGGTTTACCTGTTTCAAGTACAAAAGGCTGAATGCGAGAAGTTTTTAGATACCAAGAGATATGCGAATTTGGCTCCAAAAGGTCTAGCTAAAACGCAGCTGTGTGCTTCTTCTATGGATTACAGATTCAGTTGTCAGGTGATTAAGTGATATACAATAGATTATTAATGAATTTGAATGGTTTAACTAAAATATACTAATTAATATGTAATATTGTATGGATTGTAGACTGATATCGGAGGGCCTTTACATCATTTGGACTTCAATTACGTCAACGGAAAATTTATTATCGCAGTTATTTCGTTTCCAAAACCGTGCACCAATGGGACAGAACCTGGAATTTATACAAGAGTAAACGAATATGCTCCGTGGATAGAATCCATCGTGTTTCCCGATTAGATCAACCATTATTTGAATAAACAAGGATTTTAATGAATTACAACTTAACAACTCTTTCCTATTTACTATAACAGCCATCTTATAATCATCATTATATAATTCTACTTGAAACTCATTATAGTGAAAATCTAAATATTAAATATAATAATTAATATAGGTTTTTAAATATTCTAGAATAAATGAAATCAGCATTGTGCGAATCTGACAGATCCAATTTATTTAGTGTAATTATTTTGCAATTAATAGGTATGTTTAGTGACATTCTTTTGAAGACCCTGAAAACCTTGAAATAATCCCTGCGTCGAAGAAGTTTATTCTTGATATAAGCTAAAGAAAGTGGAGGTTGACTCAGAGACCATCGTGAAATCGAAGGTGTAACATGTCCCATTACGTTTATATTACCGTGTTAGTGATTTCGATCTTTTCGCAAGGATATTCGCATACAAAAGGTAGTTTATGTACTTTGTTTGTATGTATTTACTGTTGCAATAAATATAATAATTATTGTTAATTAATAATATTTTATTTCTTATTACAGATACTAAATGCGATGTTCCTGGGAAATGGTGTGAAAATATTTGGTTTTGCAAAGAAGATTCGTATCCGCAGAAATACCAAACTTGCGGTCACGACGGACTAGTGGATAGAGTATGCTGTGATCCAATTTACAAACAAACGAAAAGCAGAAAACGTAAAGTATACAATTGTAGACGAAGTACCATATTCTTGATAACAGTTTGATTTTTAGAATGTGATGCGCATTACAAGAGAATCGAAATCGATGAATACGGGAATAGGGATTACGATTCTATCAAACTAAAAGCCGATATAATAACAGAGAACTTCCCTCACGTCGTAAGTCTGCAATTTGGCGTAATGTATGGTGTTTAAATGGTATTTTGTAGGCGGCTTTAGGGCATCGCAAAGGATCGAAGACGGTTTGGCTGTGCGCCGGTAGTTTGATCAGCGATAAACACATTTTGACAGCTGCCAGATGTTTGAAGTAAATCTAAAATTTCGTATAGTTAATGCGTATTAATTGATTTTCTGCAGTGGAAACGTGAATATTGTTCGACTTGGTGATTTGGATTTGAATAGGGACGATGACGAGGTTGAACCTCAGGAGTACGGAGTCTTAAAAGAGATCAGGCATCCCAAGTACATAGCTCCGGCTGTTTACAACGATATAGGTGTTATCGAGTTGAATGATACGGTGAGGTTCACGAAATTCGTGAAACCCGGTTGCATCTACGACGAGAAAGAGCTGAAGGATAGATCGTGGCAGGAAGCGGGTTACAAGGATCCAGCGAACAAGGATGTTTTAACGTCGATTAGTTTGCTCGAAATAGCGAGACGAGCGTGCGATCTTTACTTCAACTCTGACAGATTTGCAAGCCAAATTCCGTTTGGTCTCGATGATGACACTCAGCTCTGCGGAAGCACGGTGTATGCAAGAGGAGATTGCCAAGTAAATTACAACAGCACATCATCTTCCTAAGTTATTTTAACATAGATTACTTCTTTCAGACTGACATTGGAGGTTCTTTGAGTCACATAGACTTGGACTACATCGACGCCAACTTCATTATTGGTGTGGTGACCATTCCGAAACCTTGCTCGACCACCACGAACGAACCCGGACTTTACACCAGAGTTTCCAATTACGCGCCGTGGATCGAATCTATTATATTTCCAGATTCGCAAGAAAATAGCAAATATTTTTGATGAATAAAGTGTTTTTGAATCAATAAAGGTTATCGTCTTACTCAGTTTTTATTTGTTTTATTTTGTCTATCCAGTTTTTACGTCACTATAAATTACATGTCAGACAGAAAATTAATTAATTGCTACAACCTGTGAGAGGTCAAGATGAGAGATCATGGAACTGCAGATATGTTTAGTTGTTTTGTTTTCATTTCTGGTTGCTTGATAAACAGCATTCCAGTTCTCATTTTAATCCTGATACATACAGGGTGTTCCAACAAAATGCTCTGAAACGTTATCATCACAATACTAACCCATTCATAAAATCTATATTAGATAAGACCTAATATAATATAAATAAAGGGCAGAAAGACATATGGTCCATAGCCCTTTGCAGCAATTGCAATATATATATATGAACAATTTCGTATAAACTGTGACACACACTCAGTATATGAATGTAAACTCGTTTTTAAGCAAACCTCAAAAGGCAACTACGTGCACTTTGGGTATTCCCCAAGTATTTCCAAGTGCGTTGTTTTACTGTTCATCATATTTTGATCAACGATAAATAACTCATATTTCTGAGACATGTTCAATTACAAGTAAAAACTCATTCACTTTATTTAAAAATATAATTACATACAAATATACTTACTCATATACTCAAATCATGTTGTATTTCTAAAATGAATGGAAAGCATTTTTTGTCAAAAATCGATGCAAGGAATGAATTGCCCGTTTCTAATCTGACGAAACTAGCTTAGAAAATAAGCCAGGAATAGGTGGACCATCAGATTTCGTTAACTTGTCAATTACAACAGCCGTGGAAGAGGTTGAAAGCTTGACAACTCGAATGCTGGTCTAAGTCTTCAATGTGGACCATTCAACATTCATCATTCTTCATCTGAAAATGTTGGAAAGGTATGAAAAGCGGCTGCATAGGTCCATCATGAACTCTCCGACAACAATAAAGCCGCATGTATCTAAATTTTTACTGATTTGTTGCAAAAAGAACCATATTGTCTTCCACCACGATAATGTGCGTCCACATGTTGAACGTCTTGTTTTCGAATGTATTACCACAATAAGAGCTGGAATTTCAAATCTTCCATATTATCACAAATTCAATGAAAAATTGATATCTGAACAAAGTTTATACCAATTTAGATATCTTGCTGACCGATATCAAAGCAAAGATTTCCTCCAGTGACCTTTTGGCCATAGACCTTAATTTCAAGCAAATGGGAAGAAGTTATTAAAGTAGATGGTGACGGTAATAATCATATAAAATTTAATTGTACAAATTTTTACGTTTATGTTTTCGTAATAAGTTTCGTTTAAAAAATGTCCAGTAATAACCAAGAAAAGAAAATTCTATTGCTTCAAATGGCTTTCGATAATAGGTCTTTCTGCCCTATACTTACTTATAATTATTATTATCTACTGCAGCCAAGCTTTTTGAAAGATTTGTTAAAATTTTACTAACGTCTCTATTGACGTCATGCAACTACGATTATCAAACGATAATAGAATTTATATAAGTTTTGAACTTGCAGCTGCGATTCTCAAACATTTAATCAATCTCTATACGGTTATCAAATGTCTTATATGCATTCATAAACAAGTGAATATTTCTGAACAATATAAAAAGTATATTCTCTAAAATACAGATGATCATCTTTATACTATTGTTGAATTTAAATACAAAATTTATTGAATGTGTTTATTATCTTATTAAGTGACCTCACTTATAAATAGTGTGGAACAACATCCATCCATTCTATACTAAATTGAATTCACTATATTCTTATTTTGCTTCAACGCAATCTTACATTTTCTTTGTGTAATTGAGCTGGACTATACGAAGGTCGATCTAATGATTAACAATCCGCAAACAAAAATAGTTACTTATCCATAACATTAAGCAATTGATGCTTATGTTTATATGAACATAACCGATTTTCATTGTACAAAAAATGTAAGTAAGTTTCATTAAAGTAGACAAGTAAATAACGTTCAATATGAATCATTGCAGCGCAGATTATGAGAACTCGTAATAAACTGCATACATGTTGTTTAAGCGGTGCTCAGAAGCAACGGATCAACGCAAGCTTAAACATGTCGCATTTCTATAAAGTTACCGTGCTGTTCTTGACAGTTACATCCCAGGTACACATGGAAACAAAAGGTTGAGGTGAGTTATCTAAATGAAGTTCGATCTATCATTGGATTTTTAGACGTGAAATGCGAGGATCCGAAGAAGTTCTGCGAAAATATTTGGTATTGCAAGAAGAATTCGCTTCCAGATAAATACGAAGCATGCGGCCGTGACGGTTCGGTGGACAGGGTGTGCTGCGATCCAGAATATCCACGTACCAAAAGCAGGAAATGTAAATATACACTAATTGAATCTGTTTGAAAATATGGTATTAGTACAATATAACTAAATACAAATAATTTTGATATTTTTGTTGGTGAATAATATGGTATGGTTAAAGCAAAACAAATGTAGTTAGCAGCGTTACAACTAAATACATTTTGTGGGTTTTCCCGGCGAATGTTAAAGTGGATCTTGTGAAGGTGGACAAGTAAATTAATAACTGTAGAAGAAAGATTGGGATCAAATTTATGTATCATTTGTACTCATACGTATTCAAATATGTAAACTAAGTGTAATTAGATAAATTAAATGTAAAAAAAACTATATAAATTTACAAAAATTTCCTGATGTCCGAAGGACAGATGAAAGCAAAGTGAATTTAGTAGGAAGCAATGGTGAACTTACCCAAGAGGCGCCCGAACAAAGCAAAGTTCGACACCTAACACACTACTTCAACCCATACATTTGAACCTGTGACAATGCGTTTACGTTTGTAGTTTTGCGTGGCCAACCTCTTTTGGAATCCAATTACCTTTTAAACGAGATACAAAGAAGTTTTGCGAAAACACTGCAAGAAGAATTGTATTCTCGATGAAGATTTAACAATATATATATTAATTATAGGTAAAACAATACTTTAGAAACTTTAAGATTTTCTTTCAAATGTATACTATATTTTCGAACAAATGGAGTTTTAACACTATTTTGTATTTTTTGTGTTCAAAGATTGCGATACGATGCAAAAGAGGATTGCAATAGATGAATACGGGAACCCGGATTTCTCCTCGATAGTTCCATTGCATTTTAATAAGCTACAAGATAACCCGAACACTGTGAGATATCATTGAAATAGATTTGCTAAATTATTTCTGAATGATCATTTTTAGGCAGCGTTGGGTCATCGGAATGAATCCAGAACGGATTGGATCTGCGCCGGGAGTTTGGTTAACAACAAATTCGTGATAACAGCAGCTGCATGTTTAAAGTAATTATATTGATTAATTTGTTGGCAAATCGTTCGAGTGGAACAACTCAAAGATTGACGTTTTCAATGTGATTATCTTGTTATTGATGCAAGGCGTATACTAATTAAATAAGAGTCTTGCAACATTTTTAGATATCTGAGGATTTCCACTCCTTTTTTTTAGTTGTTTTACTATTTTTGTCCAGTAATGATATAAAGATGTAATACTTTTTGTTTTGCAGTATGAGCATAAATGTTATACGTTTAGGTGATTTGGATTTGCTTAATGATAACGATGGATTGGATCCTCAGGAATTCGGTGTGTTGAAGACCTTCGTTCATCCAAAATATGTATATCCTTTCGTGTACAACGACATTGCGATAATCGAATTGAATGGTACTGTTGAATTCACGAAGTTCGTGAAACCGGCTTGCATCAACGACGGCGTGAGGACCAGAGGACCCTTTTGGAGGGAAGTTGGATACTCGCTATCCAAAAGCGTAACAATAGTTTCCGTGTCGCAGCTCAATAGACGCGCTTGCGACATTTACTTTGATAACGCCACGTTTGCGAATATCCTTCCCTTCGGATTGGACCCAGACACTCAGTTTTGTGCGAGTTCCGTTAGTTCTCATGGACACTGTCAGGTAATGAAACGCAATCTGAAATCGTTATTAATTTTCAATGGTTTTCTTTAGATGGTTGTTGGAGGTCCTTTGCAAAATATGGATACAAATTACGTCGACGGTGTATTTCTTATTGGAGTAACGGTGATTCCTAAACCGTGCAGCAACACGAACGAACCCGGAGTTTACACCAGAGTTTCCCATTACGCTCCATGGATTGAATCGATTGTGTTTCCAAAGGATTAACGAAAAATTATATTAACTATTTTGATTATTGGACTGATATTAATTTAGTAAGGCTGTTTTGATTGAAGAATTTTAATTAATTTAATAAAGATTACCATTGAAGCATATATTTTATTTCAATAACATGTATATATTCTTCCTAACAAAACTAACAAAATTATATTATTTTTCTATTGACTTCCCTAATGAGAAACCTGAAGAAGTACCTTCATTATTTATGTAATATTATAAGTTTGATTTGTGACAAATTTATAAAAGTTCTAAATTTCGTCGATGGTAAATGTCTTGTAGTAATAATGTTGATTCTTCAACTTTCAAATTTTACACCAAAATATCTTAATAAACCCAATAGATTGAAACGCTTTAATTTCAAGATGATTAAAGAAACATGAAATATAATTCACTTATTTCGACTGATAATTTAGCTATAGGCAAAGCAGTAACTTAGAAAAGTATAAAGCTGTAGCTTAATAAATATAAACATTAATGTACTTAGTTTAAGAGAAAAGTTTCAGAATTAAAGAAATGAGATAGATTTACGGTAAGGCAACGTAGTTTTATATTGTCTATATGAGTTTCAATGATCAATGCTTTGTGATAATTTGGTTAATATCCTTAATGTTAATATCCAGTCATACCAGTAAGACTTAGAATCATGTTCATGTAACTTATAAATTAAATATAACATAAGACTGATTAAATTTAATACGATTTAGTTTAGTATACCTTCATTTGTAAATGCTACAAATCTGATATTTAATACAAAAAAGTTGTTTTACTAATAATTAATTTGCAACGACGGTTTAATTCAACTATGAATAATTCAATTATTCGCAAATTATAATCAGAACAATAACAAATGTATATTTTAGAACAACAAAATAATGTAATTATCGAAGTTTCTTAATATATCAGTAATAATCCTGTTGAATCTGTTTGGATTAAATAAACGATTTGTTTATAAATCCCCCACCTGCGACAACTATATAAATAGAATATAGCCTCTACATAAATCAGTTTAAATACACGAAGGTCGATGTTTTATGGAAAATATAATCGTTCAGGAATGATATTCAATTAATTTTGTTACGCATTAACTTAAGCTTCAATATGTCCAGTTTCTGTGAAATAATCGTGTTTCTGTTGATAATTGCATCAGAGGTGCACATGGAAACAAAAGGTTAAGGTGAGTTTTAAAAAATGGCGACCAACGTTACACGTGATTTTCAGACGCGAAATGCGAAGATCCAACGAAGTTCTGCGAAAACATTTGGTATTGCAAGATTAATTCGTACCCCGATAAATATGAAGCATGCGGTCACGATGGTTTAGTGGACAGGGTGTGCTGCGATCCAAAATATAAACCAACCAAAAGCAGGAAATGTAAATATAAACTGATTATAATTATAGAACATATATGTCAGGAGATGATTGCATTTTGCATTTTTTCACACTTGTGAAGATTCCAAGTTACGTATCTAATCGAATGAATTCCATGATGATTTGGGTCGTTTCCTGATATAACATTTTACTTTTTGACAGACACCAACCTTCAAATGATACATGTCAAAATTTCATGACATTCTGACAATTTGTTTACAGTGACCCCAGTTTTATAATAACTTATTGATTGATGTGTTGTATCATTATAAAAGACGTCTAAGACACACATTTTTAATTTCGAAAATTTACCATTTTCCTTCATCTTATTCGACGCTAATCGACCAAAAATTTATCATTGAAGTTTGTACAAAATCAAGAGAGTTAACATTCCTGAATTTTTTGTTTACTTTTTTTGCAAATATTACTTAAGATTACAAAAATGTAAACAAAGACAAAGCCAAACTTTTTATTTGATTCTTGTCTTTCATAACTGCATTTCCTATCACTTATTTGTATTTGAAGATTGCGATACAATACACCATAGACATGAAAGAGATGAGTACGGAAACGAGCACGATTATAAAATGCCGATACCAATAAACTCGCAATATATTGTAAGATTATGGAAAATAAAAGTAACAACTGTTAGGTTATTAATTGTATTTATTTCAGGCAGCTTTGGGTCATCGAAATGAATCCTCGACGGACTGGTTGTGCGCTGGGAGTTTGATTAGTAACAAATTCGTGTTAACTGCAGCGACTTGCGTATTTAAGTATTTAAATCAGAAATTACATAAATTGATAATTCTTATTGGATGTATTTTTTTTTGGCACGTAGTAAAAGCATAAATGTTGTTCGATTAGGGGATGGAGATTTGACTAGCAATACTGATCGAATTGAAGCTCAGGAATACGGAGTGCTAAGGTACATCGTCCACCCCAAATACAAATATCCTTTCGTGTACAACGACATTGCGCTGATCGAATTGAATGCCACCGTAAAATTCACGTATTTCGTGAAACCTATTTGCATTAACGACGACGCGCGTATAATGGAAGCAAATTGGGCGGAGATTGGATACAAAGAAGCTAAAGCATATCTTGTACAGGTGTTTTCGCTTTACGACCGCGCTTGTGACCTCTACTTTGGGCAGGATAGGTTTGCTAATTTAGTGCCGTTCGGATTAGATCAAGATACACTGATTTGTGGCAGTTCTCCCACGTATCACTCTACGTGCCAGGTACAGTGCAATGCTCGATTCGAACTTATTTTTTTTATAGATTTTTTTCAGGGGTCCTTCGGAGCACCTTTGCAATATTCTGACTTGAATTACTTTTACGCAAATTTTCTTATAGGAATAACAGTAATTCGTAAACCGTGCAGCGACACCAACGAACCTGGCCTTTACACTAGAGTATCTCACTATGCTCCATGGATTGAATCTTATATATTTCCTGACGATTAATTATTGTACATTAACCATTCTTCATTTTAGAAATTACTATTAATTGGGTCTTGTTAAAGGAAAATAGATTTAAAACTAAAATTTTAAGTTGAAAATTCATATAAAGTGGAACATCGCATTCCGAGCAAAATTAGTTTCGTATTCCGAAGTGGCGGTATTCTAAAGCAAACTGCATTTCAATGAGAAGTGAAAATTACTATTTTATATTAAGAATTGTAAATCAATATTCTATATAGGAAAATAGAGCAAAAGATCTAAAATTCTTTTTTTCTACCTCAAATATGTTAAAACAGGTCATAAATTAATCATTATAAGATAGTTTAATTTCAAACACTAATTTGTTATTCAGAACAATATTTTTCCTCAATTTGTTACTAATATTCTTTTATAATTTTCTTCTACTAACTAAACATTTTTACCACTATTAGTACACATATGTACTGCAAAATTGTATAGCTTTTGAAAATTAAATAACTTGTTTTTAAAAAAAACCTTAGTTGTTTCAAATTGGCATAGTACAGTTTTTGTAATTAAATAGATGAGTAACTGAAAACAAAAACTTGTAAAAATTCTGATTATTTATTTTAAATACTGAATTGAAGTTGTTTTTATTTATACACAATATGGAAATAACACGGTTTTTGTCAAATACAGTTTGTTCTAAACCAATTAAAATTATATATAATGATTATTTTTTATTGAAATTACAATATACGTACAAGAAGAAGTTTTAATTCTGTAAAAAAGTAAAATTAGCGAAGTTTAGTTGATGATTATTAATGAATAACAATATGTTTATAATTAAGTTGCATTTCCCCCACTTAAGTCTGTTATGTATAGCACGGATGTTTTTATCGGTATACACGTGAAGTTTCTTCATATGTTATTTTGATTTAACTCAATCTTATATTTTCTCCGCATGAATAAGTTGGAAATTACGAAGGTCGTTATTGCATTGGTTTACAATTAATGTGAATAACTCAAGAATACAAAACGGTTCAACTTAAACATGTTCCATTTCTATCAAGTTGTCGTGTTGTTGTTGACAATTGCATCCCAGGTGCATATGGAAACAAAAGGTTGAGGTGAGTTATCTAAATGAAGTTCGATCTGTCATTGGATTTTTAGACGTCAAATGCGAGGATCCAAAGAAATTCTGCGAAAATATTTGGAATTGCAAGAGGAATTCGTATCCTGACAAATACGAACCATGCGGACATGACGGTTCAGTGGACAAGGTGTGTTGTGAACCCGATTATCCACCAACCAAAAGCAGAAAATGTAAGTAGAGTGCACATTCTTACAAGAGCAACTATTTTGTTTGTTTTTTCGTAACTGTAATATTTGACGGAGCAAACGTCAAGTATCTAAAATTTCCTATCCTAATGCTAATAAAATGACAAAATTCAAATTAACCTAATACAATTGTAAAGTACGTTTGTCTCTATGTTTACACTAGTTCCTCATTTTACACGAATAACGCGAATAATAATCGTGTCAACATATCAAAATATTGGAAATAGAAGCTATAAAAAGTTTTAGAAATACATGTCATATTTATGTCACATGACTTAACAAAAACAAAAGTATGACATTTCTGAAAACAGAAGTTTTATTAGATGTCAAAACAATAAGCCTTATCTTTTCAATTGTCATAAACTCATCATCTTCGTTCCGTGAAATATTTGAAAATTTTACATTGTGAAAGAATTTTTTTTCTTTTGAATTTTTCTCCATATACTATGTTACTAACTTTTCATAAATGTACTAATAACCGTTTAACGTATACAATTTAATTACTTAACTTAATTTTTAATGATTTTGTTTTAAGATTGCGATACGCTGTACACGAAGATTGCTAGAGATGAATACGGGCATCAGGTTTTTAATTTTACAACCCCTAAGACATCATACTCAGCAGGACTTGTAATTTTAACAAAATTAATTGATTCAATCATGTTAAATCGTATCTTTTTAGGCTGCTTTAGGATATAGAAATGAATCCTCGACGGATTGGGTATGCGCAGGAAGTTTAATTAGTAACAAATTCGTGATAACTGCAGCTAGTTGCTTGAAGTAACTAAATAATGAGTTAATTGTGTTAAAGAAAATAATGAAAATTCTGTTTTTTTTTTGTATAGTCAGAAGATAAATATCGTTTGTTTAGGAGATAGGGATCTGAAGAAAAATGATGATGGTGTTGAACCTCAGGAATATGGAGTACTGAAACACTTCGTTCATCCCAAGTATCACGCGCCTTTCGTCTATAACGATATTGCTATTATCGAATTGAATGATACTGTTAAATTCACGAAGTTCGTGAAACCTTATTGCGTTTACGATGATGCTCTAATAAGGGAACCGCTGTGGGACGAAGTTGGTTACAAGGGATTAGCCTACGCTTCAACTCAAGTGGTGGAGCTAAATAGTCGTGCGTGCAATCTTTACTTTGATACCCTTAAGTTTGCAGATCTCGTACCTTTCGGATTGGACCCACAAACACAGTTTTGTGCTAGTTCCCCTATGCACCATTTCACATGTCAGGTAACGCAATAAAGTCTGCAATTGTAACATTTTTTTTTTAATATTTTTATTTACAGTCGTACGTTGGAGCACCTATGCAAACATTCGATCTAAATTACGTTAGTGGTCAATTTCTTCTTGGAGTAACGGCGATTCCCAAACCGTGCAGCAAAACCAACGAACCTGGGATTTATACCAAACTTTCGAACTATGCAGCGTGGATTGAATCGATTGTATTTTCAGATGCTAACTCTAGTTACATTCAAAACTAGTTACGAATTGTCTATTTCTTTCTTCTTCAAATATATTTACTTATACTGTAACTGGGTCAGATTTAGAAATGTAATATATTTTCTTTATTCATATTACATTTATTATCTATTTAGATTCCTGGAGGCTCCATTTCAGATGTATATAAAAAAATAACCATTACAGTAAATTTATCATCCTGAAATATATAAAACCAAAGAAAGCACCAGGATATGACTTAATTACCGGAAGGTGTTACACTAATAACCACGATATTCAATGCAATATTGCATCTAAGAATATACTCTGTTCAATGGAAGATAGCTCAACGCATAGTTATTCCCAAACCTGTTAATCTCCAGAATAGGTATCATCATACAGACCTATCAATATACTACCAATCATATCTAAAGTTTTCATAAAGTTACTACCTTACTATCTGTAGACTCGATGCTTCAGGAAAATAACATATTAAAAAATCTATTCTTAAACCAGTTTGGTCATATGGAATAGTTGTGGGGCGCAGCAAGAAACTCTAAGATCGAAATAATCCAGCGTTTCCAAATAAAAACAATGCGTACAATTACCGATGCACCCTGGTATGTTCTTAACAATATTATGTGACAAAGTGGCTTACAAATGGAACAGGAAGACATCAATCACACCCAAATAAACTACCTGAAAATCTTCTAGTAAAGCAAATACAAACATACAGACTTAAAAAGTACAACATACTGGAATCACCCCACAAAGATTTTCCTTAATTGAGAATTGTACCGCCAATAGAATTGCCTAATGTCTTATGTGTGATATGCGCAACGCGTATTTTACATAAGCTAAATCTTCAAATTGCTTAAGTGTAAATTATCGGTTATTCGACTTGTTTACTAGATTATTAAGTTCCCCCACTTACATTGGATGTATTTTTCTCGCGATTGTTATTTTCAACGTAAACATGAATTAACTTTATTTCTTATTTTGCGATCACGCAAACTTCCACAAATAAGTTGAAATCATCGAAGGCCGTGTACATAATGACTAAGAGTTCAGTAATGTGAATGCGAAGCATAAGCTCGAACATGTCCCGTTTCTATCAAATAATAGTTGTGATATTGACAATTACATCAAAGGCGTACATGGAAACAAAAGGTTGCAAAGTTATCAACAAAGAAACAAACCTGTTAATCATTAGTGTTTTAGATTTGAAATGCGAGGATCCAAAGAAATTCTGCGAAAATATTTGGTATTGCAAGGATAATTCGTACCCTGATAAATATGAGGCATGCGGTCACGATGGTCTGGTGGACAGGGTGTGCTGCGATCCAACATATCCACGTACCAAAAGCAGGAAATGTAAGCGCAGTATACAATTTAATTCAATGAATAGCTGCATGTTTTATTCGTCGTATTTCAAGATTGCGATTCGTTAAACAAGAAAGTTGTAAAAGATGAGTACGGAAACCAAGATTTTAGATCTATAATCCCTGCGAGATATGACACTCCAAGCATTGTAAGTTTATCAGAAATAAAGTGAGTAAATTATATTTAAAGTTTCTTCTTATTTAGGTTGCTTTAGGTCATCGAAATGAATCCTCGACGAGCTGGGTGTGCACCGGGAGTTTGATAAATAACAAATTTGTGTTAACTGCAGCTAAATGCATGAAGTAATGAAACCAATTTTGATTAAGTTGATATAAATAATTTAAATAACTATTGATTTTTTTGTAGCCATAGCATCAATATTGCTCGTTTTGCTGATTTGAATTTGAACAAAGTAAAAGATGATAACAAAACTCAGGAATATGGAGTGCTGAGACACGTCGTACATCCAAAATACGTATATCCTTTTGTCTACAACGACATTGCAATAATCGAATTGAATGACACTGTTAAATTCACGCATTTCGTGAAACCTATTTGCGTTAACGATGGAGCGATTAGGGAACCACTGTGGGAGGAAGTCGGGTACAAAAATTTCACTTATCAAACATTGCAGGTCTTAAGACTGAGCAGACGCGCGTGCAACCTTTACTTTAATGGCGATAGGTTTGCTAATCTAGTACCCTTCGGATTAGACCCACAAACACAGATTTGTGCTAGTTCCCCTTCGTACCATAACACCTGCCAGGTAATGCAACGGAATCCAAGATTATAATTGATATTCAAACGGTTTCGTATTGCAGACGCAAATTGGAGCACAGTTGCAAACTTTCGATCTAAATTACGTTGGTGCTACATTTGTTATTGGTATAACGACGATTCCCAAACCGTGCAGCCACACCAACGAACCTGGACTCTATACGAGAGTTTCGCATTACGCCCCGTGGATTGAATCGATTGCATTTCCCGATGATTAATGACATATTAAAAGGTTTTGTTATACAAAAATTGACTCGTTTTCTTTTCTTCAAAATGTTAAATACAGGTAGCTTTCACTTTTATGACGCAGTTTCCTTCCCACAAAAGCTGATGCATATTGAATCAGCGAAAAATGAATTCATATTTACAGGCTTGAGTCGTCTCTCTACAGACCGGGAAGCCGCAGGTTCGATTACTGATCAACATACAACACTGGATTTTGTGATACTTACCGTCATCAAGAAATGTGTTATGTAATGTAAATATGCAAAGCTTTGATTTTTGGAAATTAGGGTTAGATTTGGACGACTGATTGGTCCTAGTAATGGCACTGTTCAGGAAGATTTACAAATACAAACAGTGGGTGAAAGAAACTATTATAATATATAATAGATGATACCAAAATAGGTTTGATATACCTGATAGCTGATTCAATAATAATGTAACTGAAGCGATTTCCAAATTTGAAAAGAGAAAGAGAGGATACATTATTATTTCATGCATACTGATACATTTTTAACTGATTGTAATAATTTTTAAATTCTCCTTCTCATTAATTAGAACGGTAAAACTTCCTTACTATAATTTGTATATGATCAATGATTTATATACTAATTATAGCATTGAATTGTTGTGTCCCAGGGTTGGAATTCTGGACACAGTGGACACATCTACTGATGTCTTTGTAGGGTCTTAGCAGTTGTAAATTAAAGTCAATGAAGATGTAACTATGAACTATTTAAAGTTGTTTGTTCACTTCGGTGTAAACTTAGAATATGATTAAATTCGTTGGATTTTCGATTAAGACCATTCTTTATTCTTCGGATCCCCAACGAAGACTAATTCTAAATACATATTACAAATATAAGATTAACTATGTTAATAGAGGGTGGGAGTTGTGATTTGGCGAGGAGGCCTTTATCTTCAACTTGCTGATCATGCATTCATATGGGAACGGTTCGTTGACCGGAGTTAGTCCGTGCTGCAATTGATCTTCTCTGCATCTTCTGGTGATAACTCTTATCTGCAGGTGCATATGCGTATAGTATTTGAATATCCGGTACAGTTAAAATATAATAATAATGGTTGGACACAACAGAATATTAAGTGAATAATGAATGAATGAAATAATCGTAAATAATGAAACTTAATACAAATAACAATAAAATGCTTTATTTTAATTATTTCTCAGTTTGTTCTAAGTTACTTAATGGATTATTAATGTTTAAGGAAATTTGTTTAATGTAAGTTTACTATTACGTTCCCCCACTTGCATCATACATATAATTAGCAGGAATGGGGTTTCCAATATAAACATGATTCACTTCTTTTCTTATTCTGCTGCAACGCAATTGCAGTCAGTATTGAATGAACACGAGGTGACTTTACAGTACAGTGATGTGAATGCGCAACGTAAGCTTAAATATGTCCCATTTCTATCAAATAATCACGTTATTGTTGACAATTTCATCGAAGGCGTACGTGGAAACGAAAGGTTTAGGTGAGCAATCTACGAGGAAACCGGTCTTTCATTATATTTTTAGACGCGAAATGCGAGGATGCTACAAAAATCTGCGAAAACACTTGGTACTGCAAGAAGGATTCTGTTCCCGATAACTACACAGCATGCGGCCGCGACGGTCTGGTGGACAGGGTGTGCTGCGATCCCAAATATCCACCAACCAAATGCAGGAAATGTAAGTACAATGTAGAAGTTAATTGCATGATTTATTCGTTGCGTTCAAAGATTGCGATTCGATGCACGAGAGGATTTCAATAGACGAGTACGGCAACTCGAATTTTCGCTTCGATATACGATATGACATTGCAACGGTAAGTTAATCACTTGATAAATTGAGAAAATATATAGATTTAAAGTTTCATCTCCTTTAGGCTGCTTTGGGTCATCGAAATGATTCTTCGACGAGATGGCTGTGCGTTGGGACTTTGATTACCAAGAAATTTGTGTTAACTACAGCTAAATGCATGAAGTGAGGAAATACTTGTTGATTAAATTGACATAAACCTAATAATACTATTTGTTGTAGCCAAAGCATAAATATCGTTCGTTTAGGTGATTTGGATTTGAAGAAAAATGATGATGATAACAAAACTCAGGAGTATGGAGTGCTGAGACACGTCGTTCATCCAAAATATACATATCCTTACGTCTACAACGACATTGCAATAATCGAATTGAATGATACTGTTAAATTCACGAATTACGTGAAACCCATTTGCATTAACGATGGTCCGATAAGGCAACCCTTGTGGCAGGAGATTGGATACAAAAATTTCGCCCACACATACGTACAGGTGCTCCGAATGAAAGAACGAGCGTGCGATCTCTACTTTGAACAAGAGAAGTTTGCTAATATCGTACCATTCGGAATAGATAAGCAAACGCAGTTTTGCGCCACTTCCCATTTGTACCACGGCGAATGTCAGGTAATGAAATGAAACCAATGATTGTAATGAAATAGAAAAGACTTTTTGTTTTGCAGACGCAAGTTGGAGCACAGTTGGAAATGATCGATGTAAATTACGTTAGCACTTCATTCCTTATTGGTATAACGACGATTCCTAAACCCTGCAGCCACACCAACGAACCAGGACTTTATATCAATGTTACCCATTACACACCGTGGATTGAATCAATCGCATTTTCCGATGATTAATGAAATATTTAACGTTTTGATATTGTAAATATTACTGGTTTTTTATACTTGAAATACATTTTAATCATTGATTTGTCGAAAAATGAAAGCTTCTTGCCGATAATTTATATATTTCATTGAGAAATGAACATTATTATTTTATATTTAAAAACTGTTCCATTGGTAACATTATGAACAGAAGAATTCACAAGGACAGATTTTGGACAAACGTGGAATTGTTTTTATTACAAGAAAGGAACATTTACAAGATTTATTCGTATCTTAATAGTAACGCTTTATAAACATATTAATAGTAAAATAAAAGGATGTTAATTGAACTTAGTTTTTCTTTAGTTTGGCTATAATTTCAATTTCAATTAACACTTCGCATAATACATTTAGAGTGGAAAGTTAGACTAATCTCGTACCTTTAAGAATAGACCCTCAAACACAGGTTTAAGCCAATAATTTCTTTTCGGATTGTCAGGTAAAGTAACGAAGTCTTTAATTGCAACAAATTATGAATTGATTGATTTTCAGTAGTTGATCAAAAGATTTTTGCATTCTTACTATCAAAACTACATACTACAATACTACATAAATTTCATTTATATTCAGTATAACAACGATTCTTAAACCGTGTAGCAACACCAACGAGCACATACTTTACACCATGAATCCATGAATCAAATTGATTGCATTTCCAAATGATTAACAAACTGTTTAACTTTGTTACTTTTACTTACATTTTAACGAGAAATTAACATTTTTACGTGAACCAATTTAATTTCTCAATGAAATCTTAAATATAACAAATTTCTATAATAATAATAACTTTCATTGCAATAACAACAAATAATGAAAACGAATAAGAAAGCAAAACCAAGTGGTTTATTAACGGATATCCGCTTCACAAGTTTCTTTAAAAACACATAATTTACATGTATATTACTTGATGTCTGTATGAAAGATTGCATAATGATTAATTAGTTTTTTATATTATAGAATAATTTTCTGAAAGATTTTTCTTTTCAAGATTTCTTAGAATTAATAAAAGATTATTTATTAGTTAGGTCTCCAAATACGTAACAGATTTCTACGAGATTCCAACCACTTCTTTTTGTAGTCAAAAGAAGAAACTATCATTTATTAATATAAACAAAAACGGCCGTGCACTTAGGCCTTGATGCCTAGTCGAAGGGCGGTTATCTGGCTCAGTCCTAAACCCTTCGACTACCCAAAAATAAGCAATACTATAACAAAACGCGACCGTCTTCATTGACGGTCGGAACTCAACTGCTTTTTATCTATTTCTTTACACTTGTATTGTGCTTTTTTTCTGCATATAAAACTATTTCAAATTTACAACGCTGCACATGCTTTGAGCACTGCCAGTTTTATAAATCATCGGAAAAGTATAATTCAGAGACAGCAACCTTCCAGAGACAACAATATTAGAAGCTGCGACGTTCGAAAGAGATGGAAGTTGAATGTGAAAATCGTCGAAGATAAAATTAAGATAGATTCTAATAATGATCTGTATAAGAAAAGATATTTGGATGAAACTGATATACAAAAGGCCGGTAGTTTTATCGAAAAATTATCTTCCATGAAAGACGCCTCCTGGATAATCAACAAAAACAAGCAGACGTGTAACAAATTTACAAAATTGCCATTTACAGATTTGCCTTTACATTGATTGCATCCATGAAAGTACAGATTCATTAAGTAATTTGTATAAATTTGGATAACTAACTTTGTACGTACTTGAAGGAAACGATAATTGATATTAATTAACTGGAGAGGAGAGTCAATCTAAAGTGAAATTGTTACGTGAAGAAGATGAAAGAAAATTTGAAAAAGACGAATCAGAAAAGGACATAAAAGTGATAATAGTAATAAAAGATCAAACGGTGGATAGTACTGATATACTGAGATGTTAAATCTAAGCTCAGATGAATCTGAAGAGTGTGTATCAAATGCAGATTATGATAATGAAGAGGCTTTAGGGCTAGCTGAATTCGTTATAAAGAAAAACGTAAAACAGAAGAGGAGGAGAGGTATAAAATACCCGAAAAACAAATCATTAACAATACTGATATGCTAGAGATATCGAATCTGAGCTCAGATGAATCTGAAGAGTATGTATCAAATGCAGATTATGATATTGAAGAGGCTTTTAGTACTAGCTGAATTCGTTATGCATGAAAATCGTATAATAGAAGAGGAGGAGTGGAAAACAAAGATTTATCTAAATAGTAACATTTTATAAACATATTAATAGTAAAATAACATAAAGTTTTTTGTTTTTCTTTAGTTTCAGCAAATTTAGCAATAATTTCAATTAAATCTTCGCATACTTTGTTATTTAATTAGAAAGTAAAGTTAGACTAATCTCCTAATTTTCGGAAAACACCCTCACACACAGATTCGAGCCAGTTCCAATAATTTTCTTTCTGACTGTCAGGTAATGTAACGAAGTCCATGAATGTAAGAAATTCTTTTGTTATACCTTTTAGAAACTTGGGTTTTATTCCAACCTTCAGTTTGAACTTACGCTTATTTTGTATGGTTTGATAATCCCGAACCGATAACTTGGATCAAATATTTATCGAACTAAACGCTGATTCTGCAATAACAAATAATAATAAACAAAATATTTGCGCTTCATAACTTTTCGAACTAATTCTTTAACTATATTTAAGTAACAACAAGAAGTTGAAATCCGTTTGTATGGGTTTTATGGAACAACCCTTCGTTTTTGACTTACGCTTTTGTAGCATGGCTTAAGTTCGCAGAAAAAAAACGGCAGGTACAACAAAGAGTGGGTGGTGGTAACACTCCCACCACCTAATTCTAGGGTGTGCACCCTGAGCCAAAAGCGTTTGTTTCATAGTCATTCGACAAGTCGACGTGTAAAGTTGAAGGTGATTCTTTGATAGTCAAGTAAGTTTTAAAATTTATTTTGAAAATATGAGTTCGTACGCCGTAACCAAGAAGTCGTGTACATGCGCGACCATGTGCACCTTGAAGAAGTTTACCCAAGAGCTGGTGCTCTCCAAGAAAGCCGAGATCAAATGTTTGAACTTATCGCAGTACGTTAAGAATCTTTTGGATACATCCACAGAGCAGTACGATACGAACAAAGAGAACAATTCGTTTTGTCAGGACGAAGAGGAGATGAAAAGATTGATCCGCAAAAATTTCGAAAATGATCTGAACAAGAAGAAAAGCAAGAGTGCTACGAAAACTGTAAAAGCTGTGGAACGTACATCGACAAAAACGAAGAAAAATATCTCCCAAACTGCGATGAAAAATAAACCACTGGTCACAATCAGTTTAGGAATTGAATGCAGAAAGCGTTCGGAAAGTGACAATAGTAATCAAACTTCTTTCCAACTCCGTAACTATGAATCAAAGAGAATGTTACCGCGTAAAAAGTGTTCTGAAATTGTGAAAAAGTTACCCGAAAATAAGCACACAATTGTAAAAGCTGCGGCAAGTACTCCGAAGAAAACGGAGCAAAACATCGCCAAGTATTTCAGAAACTTTGAACCACAAACGGAGATCAAGAAGAAAACAATGAACGGCTCTAATATTCGACATTCCGAAGAAACATCAGATGATTCAGGATACTCTAGTGAAAAACCACATCTCAGTTCAGATTTAATCGAAGATAAAATTAAGATTGAATCTAATAAGGAAGATGATCTAGTTGAAATGTATAAAAAAAGATATTTCGATGAAATGGATATCCAAAAGGCCAGCAGTTTTATCGAAAAATACTCTTCCATGAAAGACGCCTCCGGAATAATAAACAGAAACGAGCTCACATGTACCAAATTTGCAAAATGGCAATTTTCAGATGTGCCTCTGCATTGCTTTTGCGTTGATTGCATCCAAGAAAGTACAGACTTATTAAGTAATGATGTCTTAATTTGTACAAATTTCGAAAACCTACTTTGTACATACTTGAAGGAAACAATAATTGATATTAATGAACTGGAGAGGAGAGTCAACCTTAAGGTGAAATTGTTACGTCAACAAGATGGATTAGAAAAGGACGATTCAGAGAAGGAAGTAAAAGTGACAAATCAAACGCTGAACATACTTCAGTTGTTGAATGTTAGCTCCGAGTCTGAAGAGTGTGTGTCCGACACAGATTATGATTTGGAATACGCGTTGGAACAAGCCGAATTCGAGTTGTATGAGAAACGGATCAGAGAAGAGGAAAAGAAAGAGAAAGAGAAAGGAAAGAGAATATTGGAAACAATATATGAAGATGAAGAACTGTGAGACAATAAAATGTAATCAACAAAACACTTCCAAACTGAAGAAATCAGGGATCTACAGTTT
>JAFMTC010000278.1:0-28143 GCA_018845635.1 Nicrophorus orbicollis
TGTAACGCATATTCATTTATTCCTGTGTCTAGAGTCATTTAGCTGTAATTCGCTGTTTAAGTTGAAGAAATGAAACATTTGAGATTGAATGCAATTAACAAAATATTACAACTCATTTGTAACAAGTAGGAAGTGATGAAATAATGAAATATGATGCAATGTTTACTATTAACACCAAACGCGTAGTAAACTGATTAAGTAGTAAATTAAATGACGAAATAGGGATAATCGTACGCAGTGAATCATGCGATTTTTCATCTCTCAAAAGTTTAATCTTGAAAAAATTGAAAACAAGTGGTAACACTTTCAGGAAGAAAAAAAAAAACGAGAAAATACGTAACATTCGAGTGACTTGAATTAAGTAAATATTTACGCTTCGTATCAGCAATACCAAAGAAGTCATTTCTCCAATATTTACAAAACAGATCTGAAGTGCATGTAGCATAGTTTTACATATAAACATAATTAATTATAAACACAGATTTTTTTTAATCAAAATTTTGAATGCTTCTGAGAATAAGTAATAAAAACATTAATTAATTTTGAGAAATAAATTGACATTCATTATTTCCAAATGTCAAAATATAAATAGAATTTTATTAATTTATTTATGAAAATTCTGAAAGTTTCTATGAAAGTAACAAAAATAATAGTTGTAATTAAAACAATAATATATAATTATTGAATGAAATTAACAAGACAAAATGAAGATAGAAGTATGAATTGTTATATAAAAGTAAGAAATAATGAAGTTTAATGCACGTAAACTTGATGAATGGGACAAAAAACACTTGAGTTAATATTTCGTAACTTAAAACTTTATTGTTGTTCATCTTTGTATAATACATAAGAGAGTTAATTAAAGAAAATAATGTAAAGAAAACGCTGAAAAATTGTAGAGAAAGAAGAATAGTAAACAATAAATACAATAGATGGAAGTAAAAAAATAATAACAAAAGAGGAGCTCGAAAGTCGCTTAAATTACGTAATAATAATAGGGAATAATATACATATGTAGTATCACTTACAGCAAGAAAGAAACACGTGTTTTTTGTTTGACAATATAAAAAATAATGTAGCAATAATAATATACAGGGTGGCGTTTGCTTCGTGCACCACCGGAAACTAAGATATACACCATGCATTTATACATTTATAAAATATAATAATTATAATATATCTTGAGCAGTCGTGGTTTTCCATTTCTTCTCTTCTTCGCATACTAATTACAATAACACTTCAAAATCTTCATTAATATATTTCAGTTCAAGACGATTCAAAGTGGAGTAGTAGGCTATCATCAAGGCCAAACCAATAATGTAACGATAAGAAAAGAGATATCCATAATTTTCTTTATAATAATAATTAAAGAAAACACTCAATAATTACTCGCAAATTAATCAAATTAAGAAGAAAATTTGCGCATGTTATAACTTGTATAACATTTACTATCACAGCCTTTTTAAGACGTTCACGAAACCGACGAAATTGGGGGAGGGGGGTTGATGAATTACAACAAATATTTGCATCAATTGAATCTTCGAGGATGTTCAATTTTTTTTGTCTGCTTTTTTTCTCTCTATTTTTTTAGTTCGTGCTATGATGATGTTGATGGTGATCAGTCTACTTGTTGGAGACGAACTCGCTGTTCAGGTTTCGCTTGTCGATGAGGCCGCCGTTCTCGTAATAGCCGATCTCGGGGCACGAGCTCTGCTCCAGATTGGTGTTCTTGCAGCCGCTGGCGAAGCACCTGTGCACACCTGCAGGTATTGCCGGCTGCTGCTGCTGCTGCCCCAAGATGTTGTATCTCGTCCTGTTCATCTCTTTGTTCTGGATCACAATCGGCGCCCGATGGTACCGTCTGGGATCGTCGAAGAAGATGGGCGTAGAACCTTGCCCGACGCAGTGCTTCTGCAGCAAGTTCTGCGAAGTGTCGAAGTTCTTCTCGTGATAGTTGTTACTGCTTATGTAACTGCAACTGAAACATAAGAAATCACTAATTAGTACGTTTCATTGTAATAGTTTATAGACCCGTACGTTCCACGAAACTTGGCCGCAAAGCGAAAAGCCGTATAAGGAATCAAGTATTGCGCTTGCGCAAGATTGGGAATATGTAGCGAAACATTTTAGGCCGTAAATCGAAAACGAGCCCTAATTGAAGAGGGCCGTATAGCTAAATGCCGTATAGCGAGGTATGTAACAAGTTAGCATGGTAACACCCATCATGAAATTATCAATAGTTTCTATAGTTACGACATGACATTTCTTCCGTCATGTCATTTCATTAAAGTTGAGCAAATTATGTTAACACTATTGGTGAATCAAGTGGTACAGGTACTTATAATTATGCTTACAACAAATAATTCCTTTAAATCAATGTTTGTGCATAGAACATAACAAAATTCATTTGAAATTTTCCATATTAAATCAATCATACTGAAGTTCAATCATCGATCATAGATTTCATCTGTTTTGCAAACCGTTTCAGAACTTGAAATTATTGATTTCGACGATGCGTGCAGCGAACGGTTTCACGTCGTCTCGGTACATTGAAGACACGAGGATGGAAGACGACCGTGACCCGGCCCCTGGTAATTGAAAACGATCAGCCGAAGATAAAATCACGATGAAAAATTTGTGTATCCACACACACGTTTTTCTGTTCTCTTTGCTTCTTCTGTCATGACGCACATGGCAGCAATTAGTGAATTATTTAAGGATTCTGGAGCGAATCCAAAATAAACTTCTTGAGGTTCTCTTTTGCTACAAAGTTTACTTTACAATACGCACATTGTGTTTTTTTTTTGGTTGCAAATCAAGAACAATCCTTTAAGAGGTAAACGAAGAATTTAAGGATGGAAAATTGAACTTTCATATTTAAATATTTAGTTATGTTTATGATTGAAACAATATATCAATTCGAAAATAGAGTTCTAGTTTTTCTACAAAGTTTACTTTACAAATTGAATATTTCTTATTGCAAATCAAGAACAATCCTACAGTTAACTAGAGTCAAGATGAAAATGAAGAGTTTAAGGATGAAAACTTGAACTTTAATTTTTAAGTATTTAGTTATTATAATTGGAAAAATGGATCGATTCTAAAATAAAGTTCTTGAGATGCTCAAAGTTTACTTTGCACATTTTTTATTGCAAATCAAGAACAATATTGGAGATTAAGACGAAAATAAAGAGGCTAAATATAAAGGTTGAAATGTTTAAAACTTGAATGTTTTAAATATTTAGATCAATTATAATTAGAAAAACAGATTAATTGTATAGCCTTGTTAGTAAATGAAAAGATAAAAAAGTATATGGATTCGTTCAATGCCAAAACCTTCACAGTGATTTATTTATTATTATTTAGCTCATTTTCTTGATGCAACTAGTTTCGTGATTGAATTAAAAAAAAAGATATCGTTAGGAACAAACAATTTGTTTCCATCAGTAACGTCATGACGTTTACATACAATGATTTTCTTAATGCACACAATACGTAACTTTAATGAATTCATTGTCATTTCACTAAAAGTTAAACCATTTGGATTAGGATAATCGTGATAAACAGTTTTCGTCAGCGTCATATGACTTTGACGTTTTCATTTAGAAACGTCATAAGATTTTGACGTTTCCATCAAAATATATTTTTCTAAATGACAGATGTCATTTGTAAATGTCAATTGTAGACATAATGAATACCTTTACAGTGATTTATTTACGATTAATTTGTTCATTTTCTTGATGTAACTACTTTTGTGATTAAACCTAATATTGTTATGGATAAACAGTTACTGTTTAGTATACTTGTTTCCATTAGTCACGTCATATGATTAGACTTCTACTTAAAATGTTCTTCACTTAACTCACATAATCCTATTGTTTATTTAATAAACAATTTTGTTTTTGTGAATTGATGATCCGAGTGAAAGATATATTTCATAAAGTATTGTTTTGACGTTTCTAAGCCATAACGTCATTTGACTTTGACATTTCCATGCAATGACGTCATATGCCTTTGACGTTTTAATACAAAAGCATCATATGGTTTTGACGTTTCTTTATAATAACATATGATTCTGACGTTTCCTTAATAACCTCGTAATGTTTAGATTGTGAGAACTATCTTGTAAAACAGAATCTGACCGAATTGAAGCCAGACAATTCGGTAATACAAGAATGTAAATGAATGCGGACAGGAAAAGGAAGAAGTATTTACCCCAGTTTGTGGTTGGCACCGCTCTGGGACTCGGCTCTGAGCATCTTGACAGCGAGGACGATGAGGGCGACGACGATGACTGCTCCGCAAATCGGAACGGCTATGGTTGCTGCCTTGAACCAGACGTCCGCACTTCCGTACCCACTTTCCAGGTGACTTTCTTCGACTCGGCTGATCTGATGAAGAGAATCGACTGCAGGCAGAAACAAAAGAAAATACATCAAACTCGGTTAATACGATTCCTTTTATCCGTTTTCATTTCTCCGTATCCAATTGCCCATTAAGACATTCTAACTCCGCTCTTACCCAGGCTAATTAAGATATTTCCCCAAGACTTATCTCTGATCTTTCTCTCAGTTTCTCTCATCTCATCTCTATCTCAATTTGTAGTTGCAACAAGGAAACAAGTTTCTCTGTTTCCATCGTTACGGTAACGGCGCCAACGGTAAAGGCGTTTCCGATTTCTATAATCGGATGGACAAGAAATCAGGATCTCTCAATGCACAAACCAAATACAGAATAGAGCCGTTCTTCATTCAACGCTGCGCTTCCAATTCGGTTCTCGTTGATCAAGTTGAAATCGTGATCCGACGATTACCAAATTGAATTCAATCGCATTCCGGATATTATTACATAAACGCGTCTTTCAACCTGCTTAATTTATAATCGATTTTTTATACTCGACCGGATTTATTGCTTTATGTAACAGTCAGAAAATAATAATAATAGATTTTCGTATAATGCGAACCATTTAAAAACGTAATTCATTTTAGTTTTCCAATTATTTTCGAAAATACATTACATTTTTGCAGATTCATTGTAAACTTATTTTAAGGAGTGTTAAATTGCGAATCTTTCGTAATGACGTAACGTCAATTAATAACTTTTTATCTTATAGATTTATTGCTTCATGTAGCAATCAGCAAATAATAATAAATTAATAACATTTTTGTACCATATCTTCGCAATTTATCTAATTACTCAATAAAAACAAATGGCTGTAACATTATCATATATGCAAATTAAAGATAAATCTATGGCCTTTCTAATGAATCTACTAGTAGATTTGAGGCACTTTCCGTTTTCTTGCATCATATTATTTTTCATTAAATATGGTTTTGACGTTTCCATGTCATATAATTCTGACGTTTTCATACTAAAACGTCATATTGTTTTGACGTTTGCAAGTAATAACATTATATGACTTTGACGTTTCATAGAAAAAACGTTGCAAGGTTTTGACGTTTCCATGTCATAATTCTGACGTTTTCATACTAAAACGTTATGTTGTTGTGACGTTTGCAAGTAATAACATTATATGACTTTGACGTTTCATACAAAAAACGTTGCAAGGTTTTGACGTTTCCATGTCATAATTCTGACGTTTTCATACTAATACGTCATATAGTTTTGACGTTTCCAAGTAATAACATTATAAGACTTTGACGTCACAAGGTTTTGACGTTTCCTTTAAAAAATATTGTTTTAGATAGTAGATGTCATTTCTAATTGTCACTTATGACATTCTTCGATTTATATTGTAATTAGTTCTTTGTATTTGAGTTAAGATCAATGACACTTCGACGTCTTCTCAAGAAATCTTGATAGTTTGAGGATCATAGAGAAACTTAGAGAAAATCTTTCATTATGTTATTGTTCTTGGTACAATTCTTACATGATTCCGTTTCGTTCATGAGGCTTCTGGTGTGTTGATCATCGATGTGGTTGCACATATCGTTGTAGCAGCAGTTCAGAAGAGAAGACCTCGGATGTCTGTTCCTCCTCCTCTTCGCGTTGCCGTTAGAGTTCCTCTGGCACCAATCTCTTTCCCTGCAAAACGAAAAGAAACATGAAACGAAGGTAATTAAGACAATGAATATGTAAATGGTAAATCCGAGCTGCAGAACCCATCTTCTCGTTGATGTTCACGATGATGATGATGATGACCCGAGTGCTGCGAAGGAGTGAATTCAACGCTTGGGAACCGAAACCCGTTTCCTTTTGTATGCAAAACGCGCGCATCCACCCGTAAAACGTTTTCCCATTTTTCCACACAACGTTGGAAAATTAATCGTGTTTTTTTTACATCTTTTTCATTAATTACAAATTTGCTCAATTAATACTGTATACACTTTATAAAAATCTAAATTACTATTTTTGTAGTGGAAGAAGTAATATCTTACTTTAAATTTTTCATACAACTTTGCAAAATGAATCACATATTCTTTCCTTAATTAGAAATTGTATTTTCGTAGAGTGAAACGTTATTTGATCAATTTCTCAATTAATACCATATATATTGTGCAAATATGTAAATTACACTTTTTGTAAAGGAAGAAGTAATGAGTGTCTTTATAGAGTTTCCTCTTCCTTCATTTGCTATTCCGTCGAGGATGGAGAAAGTGAAGGAAAAGGACTTCTTCTTTTGTTGCTGCTTCGTGCCGCTTTATTATTATTCTCCTTCGTTTTGTTCTGTCCGTTTTTTTTTATGCCGGCTGCTTTATAATATCTTCGGGAGGTCAAACATTCACACGCTTTTCACTCGAGGCGAGAGAACGAAGGATTGTAATTGCCGGGTTCAGAGATTGGGTTTAATTGTTGTTCGTACAGGTACACCTGAGATACACGACATCAATCAACACGTGCCAAAAGAAACAGTACAAATACGATCATTCCAACACTGTTCAACATTTTGTTGATTCAAAATGTAACTTTATTTTGGATTATTCATTAGCTAAAACCACAATGTTGTTATATAATTTTAACAGTGTTTAACATACATCTTTATCATTTGATTTCTTCAAAAACTAATTGTTAATTGCAATTTTTTATGATTATTTCATTAACTAAAACCACAATGATTTTATATCTTTTTAACAGTGTTTAACATACATATTTATCATTTGATTTCTTCAAAAACTAATTGTTAATTACAACTTTTTTATGATTATTTCATTAACTAAAACCACAATGTTCTTATATTAGTTTAACATTATTTAACATACACTTTTATCATTTGATTTCTTCAAAAACTAATTGTTAATTACAACTTTTTTTGATGATTATTTCATTAATTAAAACCACAATGTTTTTATATCATTTTAACATTATTTAACATACATATTTATCATTTGATTTCTTCAAAAACGAATTGTTAATTGCAACTTTTTTTATGATTATTTCATTAACTAAAACCACAATGTTTTTCTATAATTTTAACTGTGTTTTACATACATATTTATCATTTGATTTCTTCAAAAACTAATTGTTAATTTCAATTTTTTTTTTATGATTATTTCATTAATTAAAACCACAATGTTTTTATATCATTTTAACAGAGTTTAACATACATCTTTATCACTTGATTTCTTCAAAAACTAATTGTTAATTTCAACTTTTTTTTATGATTATTTCATTAACTAAAACCACAATATTTTTCTATAATTTTAACTGTGTTTTACACACATATTTATCATTTGATTTCTTCAAAAACTAATTATTAATTACAACTTTTTTATGATTATTTCATTAACTAAAACCACATTTTTTTTCTATAATTTTAACAGTGTTTAACATACATATTTATCATTTGATTTCTTCAAAAACTAATTGTTAATTGCAACTTTTTTTATGATTATTTCATTAACTAAAACCACAATGTTGTTATATAAGTTTAACAGTATTTAACAAACATCTTTATCACTTGATTTCTTCAAAAACTAATTGTTAATTTCAACTTTTTTTATGATTATTTCATTAACTAAAACCACAATGATTTTATATCATTTTAACAGTATTTAACATACATCTTTATCAATTGATTTCTTCAAAAACGAATTGTTAATTTCAACTTTTTTTTTATGATTATTTCATTAACTAAAACCACAATGTTTTTATATCATTTTAACAGTGTTTTACATACATCTTTACCATTTGATTTCTTGAAAAACTAATTATTAATTTCATCTTTTTTTATGATTATTTCATTAACTAAAACGACAATGTAAACTTTTATATAATGTTATCAGTGTTTAACGTTTAACTTCATCATTTAGTTTCTTCCAAAACAACTTTTTTTAAAAAAATATTTAATTATATAAAACTACTATACTTTTATATAAGAAGTGTTCTCATAGGAAATCTTTTGATACATCATTTGTTAAGCAATGTTAATTAATAACAGAGATATATTGATTTTACGTTTACTTTGACAAGTCGTCACGTTTTATTTAATTATTCGACAATTACCCAAGGCAATTGAATAATTTTGTATGCAGATTAATCAGAAAACTATTGTCTTTCAAATGACCGAAAGTAGAGAATTGTAGCACTTTTCGTTAATCTGTAATAAGCTTTCAAATTTAAGGAAAATTTTCAAATAAATTAAAAATTATTGAAACAAATTTCACCTTTTTCACAATATTACTACTCAAATATTAACTTTATATTATATACTAAATAATATTGAAATACTAGATTTATGTAATAGTTCAAATTGTATTAACTTTTCGGATTTTGTAGATATTAGAACAAACTTCAGTGTAAATTATTTTCTATTAGATGATAAAATTTAAGGAAAAAAGTGTAATAAATAAAATTGAACAATTTTATATTGAAATATTAACTTCATATCATAGACTAAATCATTTTAATATACTTGAAATAGTTAATGTGTACTGGTTCGAATTGTATCTTAATTAACATGAGTTATTGAGTTAGAGTTTTCTATTTAAAGGCAATTGCAATTTCAAATGAAATATGCTTCGAAGCATCACTTTAAACTGTCGTTAGCGCAAAATCAATTTCGATAGTAACTTCGTCGATAAATTACACATGAAATTGAACATCGAGCAGTCGTTTACAGGTGATAAGTGTAAATTAAAGCGTTTCGTTTGATTGAAACTCTCCATCTTCGAGAGGACATCAATCAACTGGCAGTTAACGAGAGCAATCCGGAGAAGAAGAAGTCGTTTCCTACGAGGATTGAGCGCACGCAAATCTGCAAGGGATTTGCATGCAGTAATCCGGACGGTCTAATTACTCGAATGCTTTAATCAACGACACGTGTTTTTCTTGCAGCAATGCGGAAACCGTCTTCAGGTGAGGAGGATGCAAGCGCAAAAAACCGGCTTCGTCATCTGCAAATCCGTTGCTGTTGCTCTTTTTGAAAGAGGAAATCGATTTATTTTTAATTTGCGCACGCGAAAGACTCGGAAAAAAGAAGTGGTAAATGGTGGTATGCAAGTGCGAGCTGCAAGCGCGATGCGACATGCTGAGGATTATTTATAAATCTTCAGGAGAGAGGAGTGGAAGAAGAGGATCGAGAAGAGCGAGTGAAGAGAACGCGGAAATCGCATCGATATTACACGTATTAATAATGATTAGAGCCTTCGCTAACTTCTTCTTGTACTTCTTGTTCTGAAGCCTTTGCTTTTCCATTTTCTCGCAGTTTTTGATACTCTTCGCTACTTAATGCGACCGCCGGATTGTGATTACCTTAATTTGCGAGCGGAATTCCAAATAGATCAAAGTCGAGGTAATTGCGAAATCGCTAATCCGTGGCGGGTTTCGTTCGCTGCTTCCTAGCTTCGCTCTCTACCGGCAGCTCTTGCTGCGGATTCAGCCTTCGGGGGGTTCTGGCAAAACCGATTCGATTTCACAGATCATTTCTTGGGAGAAATACGTGCAGAAAATGCATCCACAATTTATCGGTACGCGCAGCGTGTTTGCGTAATCCCTCTTTACTTTAATCTTGAACTAACTCCGATCGTTTTGGTATTCATGAATGTTTTGTAGGATGGAACCCGTTTGGATGCATTTCTCTAATGATGCATTTCGAAAATTACAAAATCAAGAAGTGCACCTTGTTTGTGGTGCAATTAACATTCATAATGATCGATTTTATGGGTTTATCAAGTATTCATAGACTTCATTATTTTTTAAAGAACTTCATAATTTAATGTCAATTTTTTCTCAAATTTTGTATAGTTTAAATTAAAGCATCTTTCAAATGATCCAAAGTAGACATTTGTAGTATTTTCCTGTAAAAATCTTACAAATTTAAACTTATTGCAAACTTCTTATTAAAAGTTTCTCGAATGGAAAACTATTGTTTAAATGAAAATAGTAATTGGATTTCTTAGGAACAATAACACAATATTTAACAGCGAATTTGCATGGAAACTCGGTAGTTTTTATTTGCTAATTATCTTCAAGACTTTTCTCGTAAAAAAATTGAAATGAAATTACGCAAAAAGTGCTGTGGAATGTAAGCGTGTAAGCCGAAGGCAATCCGACGGCGGGATTGAAAGCTCTGAAGAAGATTAGGCTCGCACTTTGCGGAGTAAAGAAAACGAAACGCAATTAAAAGAAATTGTAGAAAGAAACGTAAAATTTCCATAAGCAATAACGATAATTGTCGTCGAAGCCGCCCGTTCGCAATTAACGTGCGTGCACATTCCACCGACTGAGAGAAGAAGTAATGGCTGAAATTGCAGTCCTCCGGAGCTTTTTTATTACGTAATTACAATGCACAACAGATAGCAAAAGGAAAAACGCATTTCGAAAGCGCGAGTCTTCAATTTTCAGTCTGCTGCATCGCGTGATAACTCGCAATAATTAACATGCAACTTGACAAGTAACAAGTTTTCAATCGCATCCTTCAATGTGATGTAAACATTGGGTAACAACAGTTATTATTTTAATCTTGTTATCATTCATTCAATTTGGCAAGTAACAAGTAGGTTGGAATCGCTATTCACAATACTTGAAAACGGTTTGAAAATCGTTCATTAATATTCTATTTCATTGCGTGATTAATGATTTGCAACTTGACAAGTCACAAGTTTTCAATCGCATCCTTCAATATGATGTAAGCATTGGGTAACAACAGTTATTATTTTAATCTTGTTATCATTCATTCATTTACAATTTGGCAAGTAACAAGTAGGTTTGAATCGCTATTCACAATACTTTAAAGGGATTTGAATATCGTTCATTAATATTTTATTTCATTGCGTGATTAATGATTTGCAATTTGACAAGTAACAAGTTTTCAATCGCATCATCTACAGTTTGGCAAGTAAAAAGTAGGTTTGAATTGCTATTCACAATATTTCAAAAGTTATTTGAAAATCATTCATAATAATAACGTATTGCATTACGTGATTAATGATTTGCAACTTGGAAAGTAACAAGTATTGTTATTCACAACCTTCAAAAGAATTTCAATATTTGTCCAAATATATTTTATATCAATCCTGTTTCATTACATGATAATTGATTTGCAACATGGAAAGTAAAAAGTATTCTGTAATATCGTTTTTCAATTATGTTTCATAGACTTGCAATTTGAAAAGTAACGAGTACCATGAATTAATAATTCCATTGGATTTGAATATTCTCATCCGTTCCGCTTCGTTTCTTCAGCTCCTCGTTTTTGGATTATTTGCCTACTTTTCGTTTTGTTTGTTTCCATCTCCAACAGATGGCGTAATTGCCACGTCGACCGATCGACCGGAACCTCTCTCGGCAATCGCCATCTGGATGTGTGGAAATCGACGGCTTCATTACGCCAACATTAAGTAAAATCATCTACCAGTATAACGTGCGTTATACTTTACCGCTTCCAAACGACCTCATAAGGAAGTGCCCCTGATAAGTAACTTATTGTGCAGCAATTCTTCGAATGATCGATTTTATTAGCTTGATTCAATAGTTATGTAACAATTTATGCACTAAGTTTTATGTAAATTATCATATGCTGAAGAAAATGTAAGATAATTGGATTGGGAATACGTTGAATTTTATAACGTAATGTTTCTATTTTGTGCATTTTTTAATTGGTGTATACAAATTTGAGTTGAGAATTAAGTAATTAATGGTGGAATGTTTAAATAATTGAATTTCTGGAACTTCCGGTGAAACAGGAAAAAACTTTTTTTTTGTCGTACTGGAACAAAAATTTGGTCGTTTATAAAATGTTAAAGGGCGAGCAAAAAAGTTAAATGAAGTTTTTTGATGACGTGTATAGTTCTTGAGTTAATGAGAGTTAAAAAGTTTAAAAAAAAAATTGTTGGATCGAAACAAAAATTTGGTCGTTTATAAAATGCGAAAGGGCGAGCAAAAAAGTTAAATGAAGTTTTTCGATGAAACGTATATTTCTCGAGTTAATGAGAGTTGAAAGAAGAAATAATCGAAAATGCATTTTGATGTTTCCGTGACAAGTTCGAAGCCTTCCGAGGATGAAAAACGTAATCGCAACACACAAAATCGAAGAAGTAAGGTGCAAAAAGAAGAAGAAGAAGGGACACGATTTACTGTTACGCGAAAGGAAGGATAAGAAGTTTGAGGAAGTTGCGTGCTCGAATGCATGTGGATGGATGAGTGCAGAATCCAGGCAGTCTCGCGAGACAAATCCTCGCATGCCTGCGTAGATTAATCCAAGAGATAAACGAGGAGAAGCCACTGGTGGTGAGAGAGAGAGAGAGATGAGGTTGAAGTGAAGAGAGGACGTGGAGGAGGAGGAGGATCTGGAGGAGAGAAGGTTCACGTTCACGTGTGTTTGATTTCTGGTTTGTACCGTTCGCTAGTTACGTAACGTGCGGGGCTCACCGGCCCGTCACTCGCGCTTTATACATACATGCAGAGAGAAAGAGATGTAAAATAGGAAATAGAATGGGTGGAAGAGGGACGAAGATGCGGAGAGAGGAGATATGTTGGGAAAAAAATTAACTGCCGCGAAAGATATGCCAGACATGAGAAAGTTGACGATGAACACTGACGTTTTCCGTAAATTATGAACTAATTATAAAAAAAAGGATTGCACATCAATTACGGAGGAATAGAAGAGCGAATTATTATTCGTGGAAATTTCAACGCAATTTTTTCAAATATTTTTGTGAAAATTCACTTTCTTCTTGAATAGTTTACTTTGTACAACTCAAATAAGTACATAAAGTTCTACAAGTACCACAGAAAGTTCTAACGAAATAATTAGTAAAAGTTTTCAGAAGAAAGATTGTTCATTACGAAATTTAGTAATATTTTCATGAAAATTCACTTTCTTCTTCAATAGTTTACTTTGCAAAACTCAAACAAGTACAAAAGTGCTACAAGTACCACAGAAAGTTCTAACGAAATAATTAGTAAAAGTTTTCAGGAGAAAGATTGTCCAATACAAAATTTAGTAATATTTTCTTGAAAATGCACTTTCTTCTTAAATAATTTACTTTGCAAAACTCAAACAAGTACATAAAGTGCTACAAGTACCACAGAAAGTTCTAACGAAATAATTAGTAAAACTTTCCAGGAGAAAGATTGTCCATTACAAAATTTAGTAATATTTTCCTGAAAATTCACTTTCTTCTCAATTCATTTACTTTCTGAATCCATTGGAAATGCAAATTATAATCACTTAAATAATTACATTAAGTTCTAACAAAATAATTAGCAAAAATCGTGTACAAAAGTGATTTCATAAAACTTTGAAATTTAAAATCTAAATTATTGTGCAACAGAAATAGTTATTGTTTTGAAGTTGTAGAAGCAGGAACAGTATAATATTAACATTACAAGTCGATTATTTATGTGCACTTACATGCTATTGTATTAAATATACATGTTTTGTGTATAAGCAACGTGCGGGAGGCTCTCCGACACACCTCTTCTCTTCTTCAGCCGCGTTTCATGATTATCTGTATTCAATGCGTTTGCTTGCATCGAAGGCCCCGAGCATTTCATTACCTCCGCAAACAAAAGAAACCCAAACAAAAACAAAGCGAATAAACAACGAAACAAAACAACAACAAAAATGCAAGTGAAACGCGTCGAGCGTAAAACGACTTTATCTCGAGATTAAACAAAAAAAAATAACATAGTTAACAAGTTCCTACTTCTACGTCATTATCATTCCCATTTTGCTACGATGATGATGATGATGATGACTTTAACGTTTATTTATATAACCTAAATTGCGATTCGCGTAGCCGATTCACGCGAAACGGGACACTTTTTCATTGTTACTGCACTTTGTTTTGTCGCTATTTTTAGGCGACAATAATGGTCTGGCCTCACCTTTATGCGCATTTCGAAACGTCTTTATGAAACTGAGATTATCTACTTGTTGCATTTTGTCAACGAGATTATCCTATGCAATTTATAAAGTAACAAACTTTTGAATTACTATTTCTGTTGAAATACTACTGAATTCTACTAAGTAACGAAGGAAAGCAATAAGCTGATATTAAAGAAAATAATGTTTAATTCTGTATAGAAGTTGACAGAAATGTCAAAATTGACAGTACTGAGATTATCAACTTGTTGCACTTTGTCAACGAGATTATCCTGTGTAATTTATAAAGTAACAAACTTTTGAATCAGGATTTAGTAATCTGTTTCTACTGAATTCTACTAAATAATGAAAGAAAGCAATAAGCTGATATCAAATGTAATCATGTTTAATTATGTATAGAAGCTGACAGAAATGTCAAAATTGACAGTACTGAGATTATCAACTTGTTGCACTTTGTCAACGAGATTATCCTGTGTAATGTATAAAGTAACAAACGTTTGAATCAGGAATTAGTAATCTGTTTCTACTGAATTCTACTAAATAACGAAAGAAGGCAATAAACTGATATTAAATGTTTTATTCTATATAGAAGTTGACAGAAATGTCAAAATTGACAGTACATAATGAGTTTGACATTTCTTGAATACATTGTTAGCGTTATGTATAATCATTTGTGTTCAGATTACGTATTTTTGTGTGTTTCATTAAACAGGAAACGCTTTCAAAATTGTTTTATCGAAATTTCGATATTTCTATCTTTGAACTACATTTTTATTTATCAACGGTTTAACATTCAAATTGTGTTATTTGTAAGGCATTTGCTTTGTGAAATGTTAAATAAATGAATAATTGTTTTTATTAGTACATATTACTTGCACAAGTACTTGATGAGAATCGCTTGAAAATCAAGTTAGAAATCAAGCATATCTTTAAATTATTGATTATTACAAGATAATTGACAAGTAGTTTTCGTAAAGAAGATTTAACTCGCGCAATAACTTGCCATTTGGGAATTAAGTTACAGATTAAGAAAACCTCGTAAAACGATAATTTCGAGTCTTTGATTACTACATGATAATTGCCAAGTATTTTGCGTTAAGAAGATTTTACTTGCGCAATAATTTACCGTTTGGAAATTAGAAATTAAGCAAATCTCATTAGACAAATATAACGATTTGTTGATTACAACATGATAATTGCCAAGTATTTTCCTTGAAGATGATGTTACTTGCGCAACAACTTGTCGTTTGGAAATTTAGTTAGAAATGAAGCAAATCTCATTATTTGTTCATTAGTACATGATAATTGTTGAGTATTTTTCTTAGAGTAATTATTTAAAGCACAATTATTCCAATAGTATACAAATACTTGGCAAGTATTCTTAATTAATGAATATCGTTAAATTTTCATTTCAATTTGCAAAAATTTATGAGCTTTGTAACAAATAAAAATTGTGCACTGCATATGAATAATGTATATATAGTTTCAGAATCAGACTTTGAAACTTAGGCGGAAATAATGCGTTTGATAAGGGGAGTGAATAAACCTTTGTTTTCGTGAAGGCTGTGAGCGGCAATTAAATTCGAATTTAAGGCAGACCGTGTGAAATAGGTAATTAATGGAAGGAAAACCGACTAAATGCGTTTTAAATCTGTCCGTTTTTTTCACTTGGTAATACGTATAATTTTCTAGTCTAATGGATTGCAGCTATTTCTTTGGATTGTTGTTCTTGAAATGGTAAATCAAAGTAGTTAAAAAAACTTGTTGCGGAAGCTTGTTTGTGGTCATTTAAAAAGTTGAACTTTTCATAAGATTTAAGTGCATTTTGAATTAACAACTTAGTTATTTATTTAATGAACTGTAAGCTAGGGGTTTATCAAAAAACTTGAACTTATTCATTTCTTTCCATATAACAAACATATTTAAGTAATTAATGCGCTTATATAAGTGATTGATAATACTATAAGCAAACATGACGATTATCTTTGTAGAATACTTACTTTTCACTGAGCAGTTCGACGCATCCGTGTCTTCCTTTTTGCTGCGACGAAGATTGATTGGAGAGATCGGAGAAGCATCCTCCGATGGTGGATTTGCACATGTATGCGGTTGAAATGCAGGAGGGCAGATTGCAAACGCACCTAACGGAACCTGGAACGAGCGAAAGATCGTAAATCAAACAGTGAAAACGTCGACATTCGGAATCGCATTCATAATGAAATGCAATGCGCTCGCATTGCGGAGCATTAAGAGCATAAAATTTAATAACGAATGGGCTTTACAAACGTTCGCTGCGTAGCGCGTACGAAACGGCATCGATCCTAATTGATTCGACTACCGAAGAGACATTAATTAAGATCGACCGACGATGGAATGCCTGTGGAATTACAAGGAAAATCGTATTCACTGCAACTGTACATCGCATGGCTTCTCGTCCTCCTCCTCCTTCTCTCGGTGCTTGATTAAAAAGATGGGGTGCTTGAACTCCTCCAACCAATGGTAATTTGCAAGAAAATCGCATCGAAACATTCATGTTTGAGAAGATCACACGCATTTTTATCAAGATTGTAAAAAAACCACATTGAAACATTGATGTATTCAGGCATCAAATGCGAGATTTTGGGAATAATTTCCCATCAAATGTTGTAACGCCATCTATGTATAGCTGAAGTACTAACATTTACATTTTTCTAATGGTACGAACAAACTTGATTCAATTAGTATTATAACAAAATCACATTGAGACATTGATGTTTCCAAACATCAAACGAATGATTTTTGGGCATAATTTCGCATAAAAGTTTGTAACGCCATCTATGTATAGCTAAAGTACTAACTTTTACATTTTTGTAATGGTACAAACAAACTTGATTCATAAGAATTATAACAAAATCACATTGAAATATTGATGTTTTCAAACATCAAATGCGTATTTCTTAAGAGTTTGAGCTTTATTTCGTATAAAGTTTAGCAACGCCATCTAACAATCAAACTTGATTCAATAAGATCTCTAACAAAATCTCATTGAAACATTAATGTTTTCGAACATCAAACGCAATATTTTGAGCATAATTTCCCATACATTTTTGTAACGCCATCTATAAACAGCAAAAATACTAACATTTAAATGTTTGTAATAGCACAATCAAACTTGATTCAATTAGTATTATAACAAAATCACATTGAAACATTGATGTTTCCAAATATCAAACGAATGATTTTGGGCATAATTTCCCATATAAGTTTGTAACGCCATCTATGTATAGCTAAGGTACTAACATTTATTTTTTTTATAAATTGATTCAAAAAGAATTGCAACTAAATCGCATTGTTTTTGTCGTAATTTATAACAACTATCTACTAATAAATTATTAACAATTCTGTAATTTAAATTATTAGTCAAGGAAACAGTATTATCATTATACAAATATTACGTAAAACAGTTTCCATCATTGAAATGAATTTCAATTTCAATCAATTAATATTTCTATGGAAGCTATTGAAACATTTCAGTATCAATTATTGTCCATTTATTGTGCTCCTTCCGATAAGATTCCTCGTTGAAACATGTGAACTTTGCGGCTGTGTCAAAAGTCAATGAATCATAACACATATTAGATAAGTTCGTAACTACTTCATATTGATTTCAATGCAGTTTTCAATAGAAATGTAATTATGGTTTTTTTCTGTAACTAATGAATACAAATGTAAAAGAGTTATTTGTGTAATTAAAGAAGAAAAATGTAATTGAAATTCTGGTTGAAAGTGATGAAAATCACATTGAAACGCATCGAATCAATGGAAACAAGGAGCTTCTGTTGAACGGATCCAAATATTTACGTGCAGTAAAGTTCGAAAATTTCGTCTGTGTTTAGACGATCCGACTATTTTACAACACTCTGAAACAAACATGGTGTTTATTTGGCTTTCGGTCTCTCGGCCAGAGGATCTGTTTACACCGAACCAAAGACTGCAGCTTTCACCATTACTTCAATCTCCTCAGTCAGAGATGCAAAGGATAAACAGGAATTGGCATATTGTAATTGGTTTATTATTATCTGGATAAGTGCTCCTCGTCAGAAAACAAATACCTTCTTCAGAAAACAAAACAACAATAACAGCAGCAGCAACATGAAGAAAACAAAAACAAACAATGTTTTAATTAATCGGTTAATTGTGGCTGGAGCTGAAGATAAACGCAATTAGTGAGTTGTAAATATGTGCAAGTAAATAAACAACAATATTTACTGTTCGAAGATTGTTAAAGTTCAAAGTAAAATCTTTATTAATAAAGATCCGTATTTAAAAATTAATTGTTCTTTAATGTTAATTCGTATTTTCATAAATAAATGACAGCTGTCATAAATTAACGAGTGTGTGCGCGCGCGTTACGGACTATTAACCTTAAAAGTTTGACAGCCATAAATTGGGCCGCGCTTAAACGCCGGTTTATGGGTATCCTCTTAATGAGCAATAACTGACGATTTTGTTTTGTTTTAGCAAATTAAAAATATGAACGTCGGACGAAATAAATTGCATCAGCTAATTTTGACATGATAAAGAAAAGTGTATCATAATAAAGCAAATTTGTTTTTCGTAAATATGTGACAGGTGACATACGTCAATTTGATATTATTGCTTTTTCTAATTTTGATATGATTAAAACAAAATAGATTTTCATAAATTTTTGACAGGTGACATACGTCAATTTTCTATTTTATTAAACTCTTTTTTCAACTTCTGCAAGTAAACTATGAGTGGCTTCAAGTTATTTGGCAAGTATTGCGTGTTATGATTAAATTTGTGACAGATGACATATGTCATTTTTTAGATTATGTGACTTCAATTACTGTCAACTTCTGCATGTAAACTGCATGCTGCTTCAAGTTACTTGGCCTGGAGTTGTGAATGGGTATAATTTTGAAAATGGATTGGATCTGTCAAAGTTGTTAACGCAGCACGTAAAGTAAAAATATTTATTATGACATTATAAAGTTGCTATGGCAACAGGAGGTAGAGGAGCGAGCATAAATATAATTTAAGACTTATTGGGATTCTCGCATTACCAAGGTTAGACAAGGAGGAGAATCGTCGGTTTTTAAAGGTGATCGAAGCGAATAAAAAGTAAATGAATATAGAAAAAGAAGTCGATTCACAACATCCAATAGATTTTGAAATTGAACGTTGCGTGAATTGTCAACGTGCGTTCCAGTTTCGCAATTTCGATTGTTGCATTATCGTCGAGACGTTCAATTAAGGCCGTATTGGTCTATAAAATGCGAATACAAAAAAAGAGTCAAAAGTGGTCCGGAGATGCATGCGGTGGGTCGCGCATCTTTCAGACTGAAGGGACCACAAAAGAAAGACCTAAACTGGATGGCGAACTGTAAAAACGTCTCCGGTCTACAAGGTAAAGCACTTTAACCAATACGGCGACCGGCAGAAGCCCAGGTATAATTGATGCCTCGTATGCTTAAGAGAATAAACAGACGAGATCTCCCGTCGTGCAACCCAAAACTGGGAGAGGAACAGAGAAACGAGCCTCGATTCGCGCGTCCCGAAGAGAGAAAGATGCTGCTCAGAATTTCGGCTGAGGAGAATGGATGGAACGCACAAAGGAGTAATTACCCACCCAAAAGAAAGGGCAATTTTCGTGTATAAAAAGAGAGAACGGCGGCTTTCGTCCAGATGAAATTCGATACGCTCGACGATGTTTATCTTTTATAATTCACTTAATTCCCCAGATGAACGGTCCAAATCCGCACGTCAACAATTGGCATTCAATTCGCGGTTCCGGTTAGAATCTACCTGCTATTTGCAACAGTTTACATATTGTTATATAATACATTTAGTAATAAGCAACTGTTCAAAAACTGTCACTTTGACATTTGACTTTTTTGTAAATTTAGCATCGTCACGTTTTATTTAATTACTCGCTTAACGCATATGCCAATTCAATAATGTAAGATGAAAATTGAAGAAGAAACTATGAGCTTTCTAATAAACCTACTTGCAGATCAATGGTAATTACCAATTTTCTTCAAGAAGTTGTCAAAGTTTCGATGCAGAGCTGTCACTAAGATAATTGCAAATACCAATTATATAATTGGGGTCTACTTCATTTGCCCGTCAATCATTTGCCCGACTGTATTGAAGCCCCGACATTCGTTTTCCCGACTGTATCGAATTCCCGACATCTGTTATCCCGACATCCATTAGCCCGACTATATGAAATTCCCGAATTTGATATAGTCGGGAATTCGATGCAATTGGGCTAACGGATTTCGGGAATTTCATACAGTCGGGATAATGGATGTCGGGCTATTGAGCGGGATTGATATAATTGATATGCAGTTGAAGCTAAAACTACATTCTTTCTACTGTCATATTTGTATTAGAGAATGGAGAACAATAAAAAAACTGGTGAAATAAGCTGTCAAACTTATAACTATCAACAAATTACCAGTTATTTCAAATAACAAGATACTAGTTGGTAGACCTGCCCTAACAAATATATAAGTAACACGTCAATGTCACTTTGACGTTTACATGATTATGTAATCAACGTGCACAATTTGCGTTCGTAATCAATTGACCTTTTCGCCGGCTGCACAAAATTGCGGTCGTTATACAACTTTGAGATAATTCCATTTGGCGCCATCGCCAATTATCGGTACACAAGAGCATACGTCAAATCGCTGTCACGATCTGCCTCTGCCACATTAATATGCAGCAGATGTCGCCGATTTTTGTTCGAAAAGAAAAGAAGAAGAAAAAATACTTAATGAAGCTCAACCTTGGAGAATTGGCAGTACACTCACGTCAATTTCGTCTCAAATCATCGTTCCCCTTGACAACCGTAGGCGGCGCGCAATTTAAACGAAACCGGGATGCAGACCTGCATTATTCAAATGTTCCGGACGAAAACGCATCCCGTGTTATTATTTACTTTAATGATGAATACGGCTCTCATTATTACTATACTTTTTGTTACTTCATCTTTACGATAGTTTTATGCTAAGGAAGAGCTTCTAAATATATATAATTTCGCATTTTCCGGATCACGACTCACGAATGATACGTTGTTTCCGTCTGCGGCTCACGGATCGCCGCGTAATTTAAACTATGTTTTGTTCTAGTTATCAAACGCGTTCCCAATCTTCATTTAATTGCATTTTTTTACGTAACCTTTACGCTTTTTAATTCAGTCTGTACGTGTTTATGTAACAGCAAGAAAAAAAGAGCAGAAATGAGAGTAAGTAATGTTAATGTTAAAGCTCGTAAATATTTTGCACCTGCGTGTGTGATTTGTAGAAATTTGGGTCACGTGCCGCGAAATTACACGAATTACGAAATCTCTTGCTTCCACGGTTCTTGCTGGACTCTAATTGGGTTCACAGACGAAAATCAATCGAAAATTTAGCAACAACTGAGAAAGAAATCAACGAAAGATTAGCATCTGATTAATTGGAAATACATTAATTGGATCGACGGTATTTATTTGGAATGATTAAATTTCCATTAATTTTAATCCGAATTTAATCAAGTCGACTTTGTTTTTAGTTACAAGTCAATGTTTCTATTTTAGTGACAGCAATTCAATTACAAAATTGTTTATAATGTCAATTTTGTTTAAACGTCAAAATATGACATATGTCAAATTTTTATGTTATTGTTTCCTAATCGTTTTTATTGCTTTTTCAGCGTCAATATAATGCTGCGACAACTGTAAATTGCAAATAAAACTGAAGGTGTATGATGTAACGCAATGCACCTGCCCGTCGTATAAGCAGAGATGTTTATGGACGCTGAAGAAAAACGAGTCCCGAGGAGAGTGATGAATTGTAAATGGAGTACTTTGTATAAAACCGTCATCCGTCTTCCGGCGGTTCGCAATTTTCGTTCTTGTTCTTCGTGGAGCTTACACCGTTTGCGCACGTTTACACCGCATTTTTTACCGACCTCGACCATTCTTCGCGCTCCGCGAAGAAGAGAAGATGTTGCTAGATAAAAATGCACGAGCGGCTTCGAGGATCCGTCTTCCGATGCGGGGAGCGCACTAAGTGCAGCACTAATCGCCCAATAAATAAATGATGGGGAATGTTAAGTGTCTGGAAAAGCTTCCCGAAGTGTGTGCTCCGTTTGCGGTTGTCATTAACTGCGACGTCCTAAAGAATTTTCGAGCCCGGACAATTAGGTCCGAGCGTTAATGCCTTCGATAAACACTGTCGGATCTTGGATGGATGCACGGTGGAATGGAGGAAGAGGAATCTTCTTCGGCCAACTCTAATGCACTATATAACCTCTCTCTTTCTCCGTGTGTACACGATTAAGTGCACTTATTGTGCATAACGAACCCATCCATACAGTACTCGAACTGTTTTACTGATTCTCGAAAATGATCCGGTATAATGCATCATTCCCCGACGTAATCAATGTTACCAGTTTCTAAGAAAGACCTCTTCTCTCCAAGGTTAATCATCTTAGTCAGCATAAATTAGTGCTTTAATTTTCATAAGCGATGATCTAATTAGCTTAAGTATTTATCGAGTAATCAAAATTTAAAACATAAACAAGTATACAACATTTGCCAATTTGTCCACTTAGGTGTTTATCAATTAACAAACAATAGTTGATTCTTTACATTAAAGTCTTTTCAGTACAGTTACTAAGATCATTCAAAAGTTGACTGCAGTTTTAATTAAATAATCTTAATATAAATGTCTTTTTAATATATTGCAAAATTTACTATTTGAAAATTTTATGATTTTTAGTTTTTTTTATTAAACAATCTGCTTTAGGTATATGTAAATAAATAAAACAATGCTTCAGCTACCTTATTTCAGTTGTTTCAAGATAATTAGTGTAACCATTGAAAAGTTGAACATTTTTTAATTTCCTAAAAAAAAATAATTTTGCTATATTATTAATATTTGAAGATGATTAATGCGGTTTACTCTAGAATGCAATTAGTTTTGATGTGGAATAGAAAGGAGAATGCAAGCTTTTAAGTTATGTAAGTTATAGTTAACAATTTTGAAGTGATTTAAACATAGTGTTTCATATGAATATCAAACGGCAGATCCATCTAAGGTAGACGTTGAACCACTTTGTTTTCGGTCCTTTTTCTCTCCCATCGGATCACGTCTTCGAAAAGACGTATAATTTTCGTAGTATGCGAAAGTAAGGTTAAGTAATAGTAGTAGAGCGGAATGGAGTTAAGTGCGCTCCTCGGGAGGATGGGACGTAATTATAATCGGATTTGGTATATTTGTTGTTTGTGGGAACGGAGACCTCGGAGCGGTCCGATCCGGTCGCAACCCCCTGTAATTTTGCACCGAAATTATTACCCAAAAAGAAGGAGGAAGAGAACAAAGAAAAATTTATATAAAAAAAAAGAAGGAAAACGTAGAAGGCAGACGGTTAATTCCGACTGAAAAACCGGTACACAATTTAACAAGAGGCCCTTATTCTTCGCTCTCTCTCTCTCCCTTTCATTCACTATCCGACCTCCTTTTTAGTGGCGCAATTAGAATCCACCCAACTGAAATTGCTTAATAACAACGTCGGAACCGCGTGTTTATCCCATCATCGAATGCCGTTTCTGAAAAGGGAAACGGCGCTGTAATGACGTGCATTTTTCGTGTCATTACGAGCCGGTGCTCGAGGACCGGAATTTAAATCACAGGATGCTGCCAGGATAATTGCGGCGCTCTGCTGCGGAGATCTCGAGTGGTGGATGCTGCTGATGATGATGATGGGATGATGGGGTTTGGACGGACCGATTCTGGGACAATCACAGACCGCGCACCATCTGCGAAACACAATAATTACGAATGGTAATTCTACCTAGGTCATTCGAATCGCCTTTCCAGAGTACGCAATTATATGAATCAAATGTTGACTCTTTTTCCAAATATTATTAGAACAAATAACACGTTCCTACATCATTCAAGAATATTTGAAATATCATTATGAACTATTTCGAATCCAACTATAGCAGTCATAAAAAAGTTGACTCATTTTGAACAACACCTAAAGAATAAAAAGTTACAAATATTACTGATTACGATCATTCATAGACCTACAGAATTTCATTTCAAACAACTTCTTTTTTTTAAACAAATTGAACGATTCAAAAGTTTTCTCATCACAAATATTAAATTTGCTCTTAGGTCAAACGAATTTAGTTGTATCAAATATCTACATCTATTACTAAATTGCTGTGCAATTAACACAAAAGTTGACTCAATGAATTACAACTTTTAATCTGCTTTTGAATGTTATATAATTTAACGAAATAGACTATTTCGAATGAAATCAATTAGATTAAGCACGTGTTCCGGAAACATTAAATCCTAATAAAATTGTAATTAAATACTTCTGTCCTATCAAGTTTCGTTAATGACTTCCTTTCTAATATTTCTTCCGATGAAGTGAAAAAACAACAACGGTTACATATCAAAATTGGCCTATTTTTTTTTTGTACATAGTTAAGTTTGTTTTCTTATTATTCATTGAATTAAATCTATTAGCTATTTGCGCTGCAATCTCGTATTTGTTATTATTCAACAGCCAAGCGTTTCGAAAACATTTATACATATATAAACGTACAACTGAGGAGGCTTTATCTAACCCAGCGCACAACACTATCTCAACTACAGATAGTTCTTGTTTGCGATATAAACTTTGAACTCGTTGCGAAACTGACTCACTGAAATGCTATTTGTACGGTTAAATTGAAAAGGCTCAATCAAGCCGAAGACTTTTCGGTATTCGGCATGCGACTTTCGGCATTTCCATGCGAGGTTGATGAAGAGAGCAATGGAGGAGGAGGAGGTGGAGGTTCTTTCTTGAAGAAGCGCGACGGACGATCGAGACTTGAATCAGCAAACGGACGCACAGCAATTCCAGCACACTGTGGTCATATCATTCCGTATGCCTACGAATTGATACATTCATACGCATATTACAGAAGCAGAAAACAGTTTCGACGTCGCATGCTGTTACGTTCCTCGAATACCTTCATCAATTCCTTGATACCAAAACAATGTACTGTTACATGCACGATGAAAACATGATTGTCAACACGCACTTTCGCAGCTCTATCATCTGTTACTTGTCAAACTCAATGTGTTTCTAATCTTAAGACGAAGAAGTTTCATTGTCCTGACATGGCTGTCAAATTTGTAATTAATGACACCCGAAACGTCAAATTTTGACAGCGAATATTCCAACTCAACAAGAATCTGTCAATACTTAATTTGACGTAATCCTTGAAGAAAGTCATAAAACTAAGTATTTTCATCGTCCTGAGATATCTGTCAAATTTTTAATTAATGACAATTAAAACGTTAAATAATAATTGTATGAATATAAATATCTTCATTTTGTTATCTTCAAATGTTAATTAAAGTCAAATGAGTCATCCTCTAGTTTCTAATCTTAAAATAAAGAATTTTCATTGTCTTGACGTATCTGTCAAATTTATAATAAATGACAACTGAAACGTCAAATAATAAATTCTAGGAAATGTCAATTACGATGTAAATAATCTGTCATCAGTTTCTAATCTTAAATAAAGAATTTTCATTGTCTTGACGTATCTGTCAAATTTCTAATAAATGACAACTGAAACGTCAAATAACAAATTCTAGGAAATGTCAATTAATATGAAAATAATCTGTCTTCACTTACAACTTCCTTGTGAAACTAATTTTCAATTCCAGTTCAATGAAAAGTATCAATAGTTGATTTATCTGTCATTTACCGTTTCCAATCAATAGATTTGATGAAAACGAATTCACTTGTACGAACATCGAATTTAAGTTAATTACGGTTTCCTTGAGTGGAAATACCGTGCTTTCAACACATTCACCGTGGACCAATTACGCTAAGCACAGCATCCGCGATAATTGCGATCATTTACATGCCGCAAATTGAGTTCTCAGCTGAAATATAGGAACGAAACAAGTGTTCCCCATTAGACAGGATCAAATATATTAATAAATAATTATGTATTCCAATTAACATTTTCCGAGTTGCCACCTCTCGCAATTTCTCTTCGTTCATTGTACACTGAATATGCATGAAAATCCAATTAACAACATTTCACTAATTGATATAATCAAATATTTAATTTACATGCAAATTAATAATTACTTTTTATTCATCATTAATTAATTCATAAAATAATGACATGTAAATTAAAACAATTGTAAAAAACGCTACAAAATGACATTTTTTAGATTTAACAATGTTTTACGTCAAAATAATTAAGATTTACAAGAACTTCTTGTTTACAATATTATTTTATATAAAAAAAAAACTAAAATTCAATAAAATGATTTCCAACTGTCATTTTTGACAGAAATGTCATTATTTTAGATTAGGTTGTCAAATTTTAATTGAACATTTTAGAACTGTCATTTTTGACGTATATGTCATTACTTTAGATTAGGTTGTCAAATTTTAATTGAACTTTTTAGAACTGTCATTTTTGACGTAAATGTCAATTGAATTCAAATTTTGCGAGTTGTTAGTTCGCACATCAATGCGTAATGTAATACAGTTGTGTTCGGTTTCAGCTGTCCATAAACTAGATACAAGTGTTTATAAATCGCATGAGTCACTTGATTGTGTGCAGCAATGCCAAGTTTCTATTGTCAATGCAATTAGCCAGGCTATCTAATTGCATGTAATTGTAATTCGATGTCCGTTGTCCAATTTGTTTATAAGCGAGACATGGGCATGTTCCTTCGGATTATCGTGTAGACACATAAATATTACTGCATTAGCATTTCGATTACCATGACTGAGTTTGTTTTGTTATATGTTGTTCTTTGAATTGTCGCCTAGGCAACATCTTATCTGAGCAAACGCGTAACGTACGAAAGTACATCGAGCACTGAAGGCCTTCTTCTTCTTCTATCTCAGTTTTGACTGAGCCACGACATTGATTAATGATCATAGCCTTTTAATCGGTCCAATTATCATCGTCGGGGCATGACAATTCCATCTTCGCCAAAGCGGGAGGCCTCCTGCGTTGCCAAGTGGCGCGTTTTCTCCCCGCATTCTAAGTAATATTGTTTACAGTTATTGTATGTGTGTACGGGTATGTACGTATCTACGAATGTTTGCAGTTGCGAAGTGTGCGTTGCGTTTAAAAACCGTCGGTGCTAAATATAGAAAGGCCAGGCGCCGGCGTTTCACTTTTATATAAGTAGATCACATCGCGCCACACGCGACGGAACGACACGTAATGAAATTGTCCACATTCCAGATGCATTAGAAGCGCATTTTCATCCACACGAACAACAAAAAACAACAGAACTTCATCCCTCCCGGAAAACGTCATCGGAAGAACAAAGGAGAAATCGCCGCTTTGTTTTGTTTCTCTTTCATTTTTCCTTCCGGGAAACTTTCGAGCGCTAAATTTAGTTTGTTTATGCGTTTCTACACACGGGAATTACAAAGAGAAACTTGGCAACGACGCAGTGTAAAAATATTTATAAGCATTGTATGACAATATTTGCAAGATGATGATTCGCCTTATTTTGATCTTCAACTAACATCCGGATTATAAAGTTCAAAATAACTAATCATAACTTGATAATTATATACAAAAAAAGATGATTGTTTTTACTTGACAGATCTACAGATTAACTTGAATTAATTTAACAACTGGATTGTGACATGTTACGTCAATTATGACATTTGCCAATGTATATAAATGAAAGATGATTGTTTTTACTTGACAGATCTACAGATTAACTTTAATTAGTTTAACAACTGGATTGTGACATGTTACGTCAATTATGACATTTGCCAATGGGTATAAATGAACGATGATTGTT
>JAFMTC010000278.1:29337-50639 GCA_018845635.1 Nicrophorus orbicollis
TTTTACTTGACAGATCTACAGATGAACTTTAATTAATTTAACAACTAGATTGTGACATATTACGTCAATTATGACATTTGCCAATGTGTATAAATGAAAGAATTTCAAGTAAATTGTAAGAATTGTAATAAAATGTTGAAATACAGGAAGGTTTTATTCAAAAAAAAAACGAGATGCCGGTCGTTGCATAACAGTCGTTGAACAGGTGATCCGGGCCATCTGCCATACGTGACATTTCATTGCGGTCAAATTATCGATCTCGCGTGTAAACAATATGGCGACTGCAAAACAAAAGCGGATCGAAACAGCTGAAGCGAACATCTGTCTACGAGTGTAACCAAATGTAACGACAAAAATGAGAAGTTTCATTATATTTTTTTTTTCTGTATTTTAAAACCATTTTCATACGTCTCCTCCGGGGGAGCAATTAAGACCAAAGATTAATTACAGACGCACTTGTCGACGAAGAAGGCAGTGTATTCCAGATGTTCTTCAGGAAAAAAAGAAACTTATGAAAACTGAAAATTAAATATTGAGAAAATGGCATAAACTACTTATCATATTTTACGATAGTTCGAAAGATCTTAGTTTTATCTTTAATTTGCTTATTTGATGACGTAATTACCGTAAGTGGTTATCGAGTAATTAAATAAAACGTAAAGACTTCAAACAAGTTTGAAAAATCGTTATATTTCAATCATTAATCAACATTTTTTAACAGTTGTTTAGCTCAATACATCATGTAATCATTAAACAATTGAAATATTAAATTATTTATGATATAATCTTTAAAAAAAACATAAAATTATCGAAAAATAATATATTTTAGAATTAAACAAAATGTGTAATTATTATCAAATTTGACAGACGATTCTGAAAGAACGGTAAATGCCACAAATATGTAATTACACTCATTAGAAAGGGTATATTCTTGTCTTTAATTTGCATATTCGATTATGTAATTTACGTACGTGATTATCGAGTAATTAAATAAAACGTGAAGATCAAGAAACTGATGAAAAAATTGAAATATTTCAATTATTAATTAACATTCCTTAACAATTATTAAATCAAAAGATGCTTAATAAATCATATAATCATTTATGAAATTAATCTTTCAATTGCTCTTGATATAACCTACAAATTATCAGAAATGTAATATATATTTTATAATTAAGCAAACTGAAATTATTATCAAATTTGACAGCTAATATCAAAAGAACGGTAAATGCCACGAAACTATAATTATGCTTATTAGAAAGGGTACATTATTGTCTTTCATTTCCATATTTGATCATCTATTAGACTTACGTAATTAACGAGTAATTAAGTAAAATCTAAAATTAGATTTTAGCAATTGTTACAAATCCGCTTGAAGCTAAATGGATTGATAGTAGATGCCGTAAGTTATTAGATGCAATGTTTCACCTCTCACGTTACGTTCACCAATAAATAAAAGCTTAATTGCAGAAAAGTGTAAACAAAACAAACTGTAATCCGTTTTATGGAACGAAATGTATTGCATCTGCGGTTCATTGCCGTTCGTAAATTGTGTCCTTTATGCATTTCGTAGCGTTTTCGAGAAGGATTATCATTGTAAATGAGGAGCGGACTTACGTAAGCGCTTTGCGGCCCAATTAAAATATCTTGCAATTAATTATCGAGAGAAGCGAGAGAGGCCTCACGGTGCGATTGGTCATTATCCGGCAAATATGGTGTTACAGAATGCGTAGATGATTTGTAAAGTGCACTGGAGTGAGAGAGAAAAAGAAAGAAAGAAAGAAATTGTTGCGACACGTAAACGGTATAAATACGTAACGAACGAGACAAGTGGTTTTCGCGAAGTGTTTTCAATTTCAACATGTTGCAGCTGAAAATATTAATGTTGCTGCTCTATAAATACATGATGAAAGACGGGAGTGGATTCGTGTCAAATCACATCTGAAAATACTAATACTGTTGCTCGTGGTTACGTAATTCGGTTATCAGAAATAACAAAAGATATTTGAAATAGTAATGGGTATTTGTTGTTGTTATGACAACTGTTGAATGAGATGTGAACAAGATTTTGTAGAGGAAAACAATGGTAGGCCGTTTCTCAAAACAAATGATATGAAGAAACAAAAGGCTTTCGAAACAGTAGGCCTTGTCTGAAATAAGCAGATTCATTGTTTGTGAGCTAAGAGGATGATTGCGAAGAGAAAGAAGGTAAACTGTAAAATTGTAACAGTTATCTGCTCGTCGTTCCGGAAAGGGACAACGTTTCTCAAGAGACGTTCTGCTCTTGTCTCGGGCGATTTGCGTGCCTCTTCGGTAATTGCAGGTCGGAGAGGAGAAGGCCAGACGCCGAGCGAAGGAACAACGAACGAGACGACACCCATGAGGGATGCCCATTTGGAACCCACGAGTCGGAGAAGGACGGAGGAGCCGTTCTCCTCTCTAATTGCACGTAATGGGCCCGACTGGCGCCGGCACCCCAACCTTCCTTCGGATGGAACTCAGACGAAAACCACCCCCTCGCTCGCTGCATCCTTCTTCAGTCTCGAAAATGCCGAAGAATCCAAGAATTACCATGCCTCCGCAAAAGCCCTAAAAGCAAAGCAAATAACCACCGGGACAGAGGACCGGGGTTTTGTTTGGTTTAGGACCCCGACCGTTCCTCCAGTTTGTCCTTCCTGTTTAGAGAGCGGCGTTCCAGTGTTTAACTTTATAATTTCCTATTACGTAACTTCAACAATCCTGCTTCTGTTAACAAGTAGTATTGATTTTAACCATTTCATTTGTAAAATTAGAATAGGCCCCACGTTGGTCACCATTTCCAATACACATTTCTGAACTTCTTCTGTTTACATAACGAAGTAACATTGATTTTTTTCACATTTCATTTGTTAAAAGCATTCAATTGTTCTATTTTGACAATTAATACGTTCATCACCATTTTTTCCTGTTCTATTTATTCGCAGTTCTGATCGTGAGATGTTCTGTTTTTTCTCAGTTCTGTCTTGATATGTTCTGCTTCTTCACAGTTCTGGTCTAATATGTTCTGTTTTTTCGCAGTTACAGCATCATATCTTCTATTCATTCTCAGTTTTATCATGATATGGTCTGTTTTTTCTCAGTTCTGCCATGATATGTTCTGTTTATTCTCAGTTCTGTCTTGATATGTTCTGTTTTTATTTCAGTGAAACTGAAATAAAAACAGCGTAAAATTGCTTTTTGAATAACGACCACATTGATTCAGCTTCATAATACGTCAGATAAGGTGCCCACGTTAGTCGCCAAATTCATATATTTCTTTTTGTAAAGATTGTGAAAACTTTTCTTTGGGGAAAAAGGTTAGAGAGACCTGAAGAAAACACGGAACAGAATTTCTAATTGGTCAGGTAGTTTATGGCCCTTTCTTTTCCACGAAACGCCGTCGAAATTACGGTGCGCCCTGACCAACGACGATTATGAGAAGGATTTTTCCCTTTGTCGAGTTTCGAAAGAAAGAAAGGGCCCAAACTAATTGCAGGTCGAGCAATTAAGTGATCATATTTTGGTTTTGTACAGCGCTGTAATAAATTTATGGAAACAGTAAATGGATATTGGCTCTAAGTTTTTTGATGCAGCGTATTTGAGATTTGCAAAATTTATGGATGTTTTATGATTGCTTGCAGGACGAGCGATCATCATCATTCTCACTTAGTTTGTCCCTCGAGACGAGTCAATTTAGATTCGAGTAACCGATATGTACTTTGTTGGTAATTGATACCATGCTTTATGGGTTTCTTCGAGGGACTTAACTTGTCCCCTAACGCTAAGTTTATAAAGTAGCTGTTTGATAAACGCGTCACAATTATCATGTCGAAGTTATAAATCTGCTTTGAAGTAACTCTACTTTCAATCCATATCAATGTTTCACTGAAATCAAAAACAGAACTGAAATCAAGATAGAACTGCGAAAAAAACAGAACATGTCAACCAGAATTGTTAAAAAACAGAACATATCAATACAGAAATGAGAAAAAAACAGAACAGAACAGACCAGAATTGTGAAAAACAGAACTGAGAAAAATAGAACATTTCACGATAAAACTGCGAATAAAATGAAGATATAATACTATAACTGAAAAACAGAACATAACAAGACAGAACTGAGAATTAACAGAACATACCATGGCAGAACTGAGAAAAAACAGAATATCTCATGATAGAACTACAAATAAATAGAAGATATGATGCTGTAACTGGGGAAAAAACATAACATGTCAATCTCAGAATTGTGGAAAAACAGAACATATCAATACAGAAATGAGAAAAAACGGAACATATCAAGACAGAACTGAGAAAAATAGAACATCTCATGATAGAACTGCGAATGAATAGAAGATAGAATGCTGTAACTATGAAAAAACAGAACATATTAGACCAGAATTGTGAAAAAACAGATCATATCAATACAGAACTAAGATAAAAACAGAACATATCATGGCAGAACTATGAAAAACTGCACATCAGAACAAAAATGCGAAAAGACAGAACTCAGAAGAATAGAACATCTCATGACAGAACTGCAAATAAATAGAAGATATGATGCTGTAACTATGAAAAAACAGAACATATCAGACCAGAATTGTGAAAATACAGAACATAACAAAACAGAACTGAGAATAAACAGAACAGATCATGACAGAACTGCGAAAAACAGTACTTCTCACGATAGAATTGCGAAAAAACAGAACATATCAGAACAGAACTGCGAAAAAATAAACAAAAGATATCAAGACAGAACTGCGAACAAAAAAAAACAATATGTCAAGACAGAACTGCGAAAAAACAGAACCATGAAGATAGAAATGAGAATAATAGAAGATATGACGCCATAAGTGCGAAAAAACAGAACATATCAGACCAGAACTACGAAAAAGGAAACATATCAGGATAGAACTGCTAACTAACAGAAGATGTCAGGCCATAACTGCGAAGAAACAGATCAGTGAAAAAACAAAACTGTATCAATCAAAACCAACAGCTACATGTTTTGTTTTACCCTGTTCTGTTCTTAATTTTCCTTATCACCTTGTCTATGCTGATGATTAATTGATTTCAAAAGAAAATCATGTAATTTCATTCAGTAAAATCTATGAGTAAAAACTGAATTAGAACAAAACCGATACATATTTAGTAAAGAGTGGATTGACGCCATGGAAAAGTTGCTCCATAAACGTTAATCGAAATCATGGCAAGGTACGAAGAAGCCTTTACTTGAAATTTCTTACGAGGTTGGTCTGGGCGTTGGCAATCTTGTTTCAACCACCATAGTCAAGTCGATGGTACACGCATAATGGCAAAGCAATCTATGAAAACAAACGACGAAAGCAACCCCGGACCGATGCAGATGATCGCGTAGGCTCAACGTAAACAGATTTACGGTGGTTGTAAATCGGCAAATAAAGCGGGGAAAAAAAAGTTATTATTGTATAATTGAGATTGTGGCCTGTTGCTAGTGCTAGAGCGATAATAAATAGGCTTCCATGGATGCGAGTGGGAGCGAAAAAGAGGTCTTCGGATGAGGATGAACAAAACAAAAAAGAAGATGAAGAAGTGGAAAACCGTAATAGCGTTTCGCTGTTTATTATCGTCGAGTGAGAGTACAGAGAGCATACAATCATTTTATCATCGACAATTAATTATCGGGCGAGACAAGCGCCGGGCTGTTGAACTCCTCTTGCAAGAGAACTGTAGGAGGAGGAGGAGGAGGAAAGGAGGATAAGAACAAAGGCCATCCACTGTGTCTGTGTGTTTGTGTTTGTATCCTAATGGTTTGGATGAAAAAATAAATATGAAAATAATAAGTGGAGGAGAGGAAAGCCAAGTGGAGCTTGATCCCATCCCTCGGCCAGGATCACATGTTGTTCTCCTTCTCTCATTATACGCGTTCCGTCCTTCTGTTCTTGAGGAGAGGAGAACCGGTGCGCGGTGCTCCGCTCACCTGGGGAGGCCCTTGGTCTTCTCCTTCGGCCGACCCACCCGTCGAGCGCATCGAAAAGCAATAAATTATTAAACGTACATGCTTTAATGGCCCCACACACAAATATTTACTTAGGACTTAATTATGGTTTCGTCCAAAAAGGAAGAGCCACGAAAGGAGTACGAGCAAAGCAAGAAGAAGGAAGAAGGACGGAGAAGCAGCAGCTCAACTCAAGATAACCTCTTCTCTCTCTCTCTGTCCCTCTTCACTCATTTAATTTCCCTCGGTCCGAGCCCGACGGTACTTATTATATTATCATATTTCAGCTTATAATTGCCGACTCATTTCAGCTTTAAACTTAATTTACTTTTGGATTACGATTCATTTCAATAATGCCAGACCGCCTTTCATTATCATTATATATATATAGTTTTTTTTCCTCTTCGGTAGAAGAAAAACTGCTCAACATTCCATTTGCTGATGTAAAACAAGAAACTGAGAAAGAAATACTTGTAAACGTGTTGAGAAAAGTAAGTTTTGGTGACCCATGTACAAATGATTTCAATTACATATACTTTATTGGTGTTTCTTCAAGAGATTTTACTTATTCCCTAATCAAAACTTTATAAATTAGTTGTTAGATAAACGCAGAAACGAGCAAATATGTATAACATGTTATTATCTTGAAGAAATTGAGAAAGAAATGCTTGTAAACGTGTTGTGAAAAGGAAATTTTGATGTTCAACTTTGCAGTTTTTATAATGATTTTAATTACATATACTTTATTGTTAATTAATGCAAAGTTTTACGTGTTTTTTTTCAAGAGATTTTTCTTGTTTATTAATAGAAAGTTTATAAAGTAATTGTTGGATGAATGTAGCAAATTGTTAATATGTATAACATGTTATTAACTTGAAGAAATTAAGAAGGAAATGCTTGTAAAAGTATTGAGAAAAGTAAATTTTGGTGATCAACTTTTCTGTTTATATAACGATTTCAATTACATATACTTTCTTGGTAATTAATGATAAGTTTTACGTGTTTCTTCAAGAGATTTTTCTTGTTCTTTAATCAAAAGTTCATAAAATGATTGTTGGAAAAACGTAGCAAATTACAAATATGAATATAACATGTTATTATCTTGAAGAAATTAAGAAGGAAATGCTTGTAAAAGTATTGAGAAAAGTTAATTTTGGAGAACAACTTTTCAGTTTTTGTAAAGATTTCAATTACATATACTTTATTGTAAATTACTACCAAGTTTTACGTGTTTCTTCAAGAGATTGTTCTTGCTCTTTAATCAAAAGTTTATAAAGTAATTGTTAGATAAATTGCAAATATATATATAACATGTTATTATCTTGAAGAAATTGAGAAAGAAATGCTTGTAAAAGTATTGAGAAAAGTAAATTTTCGTGATCAACTTTTCTGTTTTTATAAAGATTTCAATTACATATACTTTATTGTTAATTAATGCCAAGTTTTACGTGTTTCTTCAAGAGATTTTTCTTATACTTTAATCAAAAGTTTATAAAATAATTGTTAGAAAACGTAGCAAATTACAAATATGAATATAACATGTTATTATCTTGAAGAAATTGAGAAAGAAATGCTTGTAAAAGTATTGAGAAAAAGAAAATTTTCGTGATCAACTTTTCTGCTTTTATAAAGATTCCAATTACATATACTTTATTGTTAATTACTACAAAGTTTTACGTGTTTCTTCAAGAGATTTTTCTTATTCTTTAATGAAAAGTATACAAAGTAATTGTTAAATAAATTGCATATATATATAACATGTTATTATCTTTAAGAAATTGAGAAAGAAATGCTTGTAAACGTATTGAGAAAAGTCAATTTTGGAGATCAACTTTTCTGTTTATATAACGATTTCAATTACATATACTTTATTGTTAATTACTGCCAAGTTTTACGTGTTTCTTCAATAGATTTTTCTTTGTTCTTTAATCAAAAGTTCACAAAGCAATTGATAGATAAACTTAGCATTTACAACGTAACCATTCATTTCTCATAACGAAATTCTCAAACAAATCGTAAATAATTTTGAACACGATTGAAATCTCAAATTGCATAGAAATCAAGAGAAATTTCTCTCGGTCGGATAACCTATGCAATTTTACTTATTTCATTACAATTTAATGCAAAACAGTTATGGTGAGTTTCACAACAAAATAAATAAATTTAAAATAAATATATAAAGAGGTGAAGAACCTTGTTTCGTAACAATTCTGTGATAACAAATAGCAGCAAATCTGATAATTCACGAAATCGATTAATTCACCCTAGAATAAAGCCCTCTTTAGAATCTCTTTCGTCGCATGCAAATTAGGCAGGAGGAACTGGTTCTTCGAAAGAAAGTGAACGATCGACGGGTAGTGGATGGAGGATTGTGGAGAGAGCAAACAGAGAAGAGATCGTATCTTCTTCGGCTCATGCACATCTCCGGCTCAAATCTCCTACCAGAATCGGTCTTCCGTCACATCTCCCGAACCGCACTAATTAATCAACGTCCATTTTTCGAACTTAATCTATTTATCTCCTCTGCGCATTATTCACTGTATTCTCTCTTCTAGTTCCGTTCCATCTGCAATTGGAAATAATAGGTGCATTCTGACACGAGGCATTTGTATCTTCCTCCAATTGCGACGTGACGAATGTCGCAGTTAAACGCTAAGTGCGGAATTGCTTGAGAAAACAACAAACAAACAAAAAAATGATACACTTTGTGCAGTGCACTGCAAACTGTATTTGTGCAAGAAATTGTTGCTTTCGAATTATGCGCGGAATTTTCTATGTGCAAATACGGAAAGTGTCTTTTATTGCTGGACTAATTAGATAAAAAGATAACAAAAGATAAGTGTATGTATGTAAACATCATTAATTAGACTTCAAAATTAGATTCAATTAAAAGAATTAGTAATTGAAAATATGTAAATTCCATCAGATTTCATAATATTAAGTTAATAGATTTTAGAAGATTTGGAAAATTTCCATTATTTATTGTCAATTGTTACATGATTTTGTTTGGTTTACTTACGAAGATAGTATTTTATTGTTAAGGTTGTGATTAAGATTTGGTTGGCTTTGAAAATTCACGAAGTTAGTAAGTTTCAACAAAATTATTCAATTGTTTTGTTGTTAAGGTTATGATTAAAATTTGGTAGGCTTTGAACATTCACAAAGCTGGTAGGCGTCAACAAAATTCTTCACTTATTGTCAATTGTTGCATATCATTATGTTGTTGTTATGGTTACAACAAACAACATTCTTCACTTATTATCCATTCTTACATAACTTTGTTTTGTTATGGTTACGATTCAGATTCGTAACGTGCAAAATAAGAGAATCAACAGGTCCCACCGATCCGATTGTCAACAGGTTGACAATTCGTGGTGGATCAAAGTAAGGCTTTGCTCATCTTTCCTTTGGTTTTTCGTTGCGACGATATGCATTGGCATCACGGAGAGGAAACAATTTGTATCATCGAGATGGCTTTCGCCTTTTGTTTTACGTTTTCCAACGGCCACTTGTCTTTCGTTTCCTTTCCAAACAAAAGAACTATGCGAGTTGTTCCTTTCCTTCGGACGAAAGACAGAAGAAGAAGAAAAAGGTAAAAGCAAAAGAACGTATACGAACAGCAGGAGAAGTCGAAGGGAATGAATGGTTCGGAACCTTTTCTACTCTCTCTCTCTCTCTTTCACTCTTTCTGTGTATCTGCATGGTTTCTCAGGACCTGTCATCGGCTAAAGGGGGGCCCAAAAACGCACGAGCTATGGGTCGAGGATGATGATCAGGAGTGCGGTGAGGTGAGTCGGAGGAAGAGGAGGAGGCACGACGGGCATTCCTAAATGGTTCCCGACAGGCCATGACAAAAGGAATTTCCATTGTGTATTTATAAAACACAAACACACAACTATACTTGCGTGTGTGTGTGTGTGTGTGTATATGTATACAAGTACACATCACGGGCAGCGATTAAAATAAATAAAATAGTGGACGTCGGAGCGAAACAAAAGCGCGACGAACGATGAAACAAAAGCCAAATTACCAATGAAACAAAAGCAAAATGAAAAGAAACAAAAAGATGTGAAACAAAAGCAAAATGAAATGAAACAAAAACAAAAGCGCACGAAACAATAGCTTAATTAATTAATTATTGAAGTTATGGATTTTAGGTCAGGATCAAGCGGGGGACAACAAATATTTAATCAACAGTCCGTTGCACCCTTTTCGTTAATCAATTAATTAATACAAGGTTTCACATGCAACGAAACATTTCATAAATCCTGAAATGTACTCTGAACACCTTGATTATTACACCCATACCTCGCTTTGCGGCCTAGATACGTTCCACGAAACTTGGCCGCAAAGCGAAAAGCCGTATAAGGAATCAATTATTGCGCTTGCGCAATATTGCCAACATGCAGATATATCAACATCGTGCCGTTATAGCGGCCGTAAAAAGAGCGACCTTTTAGCGATATGGGTGCATTTACTAATAACATTACACTTCATGTTTTCACTCAACACCTGTTACCATAGTTTGAGAAACACTGGTTTAGTACTTGGATGAATAGGAAATCTGGCGATTCGGTACTTGCTTTTATAGAAATATATAGTTTGAAATGCAATGTTACTTGTTCATTTCAATGTTAACATGTTTAACATTTCATAAAATAATTACAAAATAACATTTTGATTGAAATTTGAACTGCAATTATTAATTTAAAACGTTTGTAATTATTGTATGTTTATGTAATTAGAGCATATTTATAGTTTGAGGTTAATGTAGATAAGTATAAGTAATAAATAAACTTTAACCACAAAATGGAAATACCTGAATGAATCATATAAAAAAAAACGTCTAAAGTAGAAGAAATTTTGTATTGATACTCAAAAGTTAGTAACTTTTAAACATCTATGAAATCTAAGAAATAAAACATTTTTCAATAAATAATTTACAATTTTAATTATTTTAATTTTTATAAATTGTATTGATTTTTTCTAATATTGAATATCAAAATCGTTAATTACTCACACAAAATGTATGATAAAGATAACAAGAATCTTTGAATCATTGAAATTAACTTGATTTTATTCCAATTTCGATACAACAATCAAATACAATGATTCATTTGTGGTAACTTTGGTTTTGTAAAATGAAAATAGTGTGTGTTTTATATGTATATTTATAGATTCTAAATTACTATTTCATTTTGCAGTCTTCTTTATGGAATTAAAACGTAATTATATTAAATTTCTAGTTATTATTCAATATTTTCTCTAATAAATGTTATTTACAACATTGAATTAGATGTGTTTATTGATGAATGTTTTGCTTAAACTTTCTAACTTTTCTTTCGTTATTGAAATACTTTATAGATGATTTAGTTTATGAAATGATTCGAAACATTACATTACAAAGAATTGATCAATGATTCTTCAGATTTGTTTAAATAATTGTTGAAATTTTGTTTTAAATCAAGATTTATAACTTTGAGAATGAAACATTAAAGTTTTGTGTTATTGTTGAAATACTTTCAGGATAGTGGTGGTGCTGTTTCAAAGATCCCTTTGATGTTGATTTCCTTTTTGGGCACCGACCGAAACGATATCGAAAATCCCGTCCCGGCTTTGCTTCGGTTATCGTTGTGCGTCCGTCGCTAAGTGCCTTTGTTGACTCTTCAGTGGTGTTGTGTACACAAGCTGCGAGAGGAGATTTGATGAAAAAGCGCCGGATGCGGTCCCTGATAAGAGCAGAAGCCACTTAACATGTTTAAGTACTTAAAAACAGACGACGACTACGATGAAGAAGTGGGTCTCTTCGAGTCCCATCCTCGTCTCGCCCGTACGAATGCAGCACGAAACCTCGTTCCGTCCTTTTCTCCCTTTGGCGCCGGCCTCCTCATCTTATCGCGCTTTTCAGCCAGGCCTTCGGCATTTACGATGTCGACGTCATTCGACCTGTCATTTTGCGTCGCCTCCCGCAATCCGAAATATTCCTCAGCTTCGACAGTTCAGAAATATGAAGTTTCACATCACAGTTTTTCAATTAAAAGTTTCATTCAATTCAATAAAAACAAAATTTACTGCAATTATTCATTATTTAAAGCCTTGAAAATAGTGACCTGAATATCTCAAAACACTAATTTAAAACTTACTTAAACTACACCCAAATGTTTGACTCAGTCTTCAAGTTTCATTCAAGAACAAATTTGAATACAATAATTAATTACTTAAAATCTTGAAAATAGTGACATAGATGTTTAAAAACTTACTTAAACTACACTCAAATGTTTGACTCAGTCTTCAAGTTTCATTCAAGAACAAATTTGAATACAATAATTAATTATTTAAAATCTTGAAAATAGTGACATAGATGTCTAAAAACTTGCTTAAACTACACTCAACTGTTTGACTTAATCTTCAAGTTCCATTAAAATCAATACAAATTCATCTACAATTATTAATTACTTAAAATCTTGAAAATAGTGACCTAAATGTCTGAAAATACTAATTTGAAACATACATAAACTACACTCGTATTATAGACTTAGTCTTCCAGTTTCAATCAATTCAATGAAGAAGAAATTTACTTACATTTCACTACTGAAAAGTTTGTAAATTGTGACTTAAATAAACATTTATGCATGAAAATATTAATAATTGCAATGTAAATATGCAGCAACACCTTAAGTAAGCTTAAATTGAATACGTAACATGCACATAAAATAAATCTCAATGCAAATAACACAATTACTAAGTCTAATCTAATGTTGATTTAGTTTATTACAAAAAAAAGTAGTATTAACTCAATTAATTAAGTAGGCTTAACAAGATTACAATACAAAGTAAATAGCAGTAAAAAATTTAATTCATAAAATACTATTTTGAAACATACATAAACTACACCCGTATTAGTGACTTAGTCTTCCAGTTTCATTTCTTCAGATTTAAACATATATTTGACAAATTCAATATTGATCAATTTCAAATTTATTTCTCACTTAAAATGATGTTTTCAAATTGATACAATAACGAAATATGTATTGTTTATGAAAAAATATTGACTTAATGATAAACTTTGTATAATTAACTTCTTCAGAAACAAACAAAATATTGATTCGTCTCATTATCAACATTGATTAACTAATTATTCGAAGAAGTACAATTAGTAATTAATGATTGGAATCAGTGATTATTACGTAATTTTACTATGATAAAATTAATGATACAAACACAAGAAAACCTCCCATCCACAAATGCAAATGTTGCTTAACTTTCGTAGAAAACGAACCAATGGTTTCATTATTTCGATTAGTATGAAATATTACTGAAAATTACTGAAATTTTATACAAACAAAGTTAATTGAATTCAAGGAACTATTACGTATAGTTTGTTGAAACTATAAATTGAACAGTTATCTTTTCTACTAAATTACATAATCCCAATCAAAACAGATACAACGAGTGCACTTATTAAGATTAGATACGAGTAATTATAGTTAAAAAAAGTCAATTAATAGATTTATTTACATCAAAATTTTGTAAAAATTAGATTATGTAATGTTATTTTATTCAATAATAGAAAAAATTTCTATTTCAAAAACCACTTCCAATATTTATCAAAACCTCTTCAGTTTTAGTATTTCTCAATTACTCACGCTTATATTAATCATTACATACAAGAATGAACAAGTTTTTCTTAAACTATTTGTAAACTATTACCAAAACTTGTTTCTTGCAATTACATAATGTTATTGTTTTTTTGTGTGTAAATTACAGAAACGTTAATTAAAATTTGCATTTCTACTACTTTTCATTATGACGCATTCATAGTTAAACATGAAACAGCTTGTTTACAATTTGTGGGAACGCAATTAAATCTAAACTAAATAGACGTAATTTGGTTTTCAAGTGCAGTTACGTTTCTTTCCTTTTTTTTTTCTCCTCCTTCTCACTGCAAGAGCTGCAAATGCATTGCGCAAGATTAGATAACGATATTTTCTGAAAACTTGTCGTATCTTGCTCGGTGCAATCTCCTTCAAACACGCACAGCAAACTTCTGTTTCGATACACGAATTTCCTCACATTACGCAACTTTGATTTGCTGAAATAATCACATTTTCTTTGAATCATATGCAATTAAAGTGTTTTCAAATTAACGAATTACTGAGATTACGGCATTAATTAAAGAATTAAGCTCGGAATTGATCATAAAGGAAAGCTGATAGAATCACAGTTTCTTTATTGAGGAATTAAACGAAATTCCTGCTTTGATTCGGAAAGAATCCTTAAAGTTATGTATCAATAATTGAAGAAATATGAAGAAAGTATTCAATAATTGTTTATAGAAATATAATTGAAAATTGCATGCATTCATTCAATAAAAGCCGATTATGTAATTCAATTCAAATGACACGTACATTCGAATCAATGACATTTGTAAAGTGACAAACGCAGAAATTGACGTAACAAATGTCAATTACTTAAGAAACGTGTCATTTTTTTTCGTAGCACACTTATAAAAAACATCAACATTCAACAACGGACATCCGAAAAAATATTCAACAAGTTCAAATTGAATTAAGACTTGTGTAATAGTAACAAATGTCAATTACTCAAGAAACGTGTCATTTCTTTTGTTTTTTCATAGCACACTTACAAAAAACATCAACATTCAACAACGGACATCCAAAAAAAGTTCAACAAGTTCAAATTGTAATAAAGACTTGTGTAATAGTAACAAATGTCAATTACTCAAGAAACGTGTCATTTCTTTTGTTTTTTCATAGCACACTTACAAAAAAACATCAACATTCAACAACGGACATCCAAAAAAAGTTCAACGAGTTCAAATTGAATTAAGACTTGTGTAATAGTTACAGATGTCAATTACTTAAGAAACGTATCATTTCTTTCTTTTTTTCATAGCACACTTACAAAAAACATCAACATTCAACAACGGACATTCAAAAAAAGTTCAACAAGTTCAAATTGAATGAAGACTTGTGTAATAGTATCAAATGTCAATTACTTGATAAACGTGTCATTTCTATTTTTTTCATAGCACACTTGTAAAAAACATCAACATTCAACAACGGACATCCAAAAAAAGTTCAACAAGTTCAAATTGAATTAAGACTTGTGTAATAGATGTTTCGTGCCAATTAAACGATGCAAATTAACAGGGATCCGTTTTTTTTTTTTTCGAAACTGGCAGCAACGAATTAAGATTCTGCTGTTTGTTTTCAAAGCGAACTAAACGAATTCTAATTTATTCAAATCGACATTCCTAGATGAATTTGATTATTTTTTCTAAAGCTGTTCACTTTCGAACGAATCCGAGAATTGATCAATTAAATGAAACCCGAAATGGACCGTTTTCTAATCAAGGACAATGTGCAATTAAAACCGAATGAAATTTAATGAACCAAAAAAAAAATTGTTGAAGTAACAAAATCGTGTATCCTTCTTTGATTGTAATCGAATTAATAAATACATCATTAAGGATTTCTTCGTTATTTTTTTCTAACTATTTTAGCTATTTATTTTCGTTTTCCGACTCCGACTCGTTATTATAAAATCGTATTTCATTTAGTGGTTTTTTTTGTTCCACAGTTTGATTGATTGATTGATATTTTAATTACGCGAATTTCGGCTTCTTTTTTCCTTCTTGAAATTCCTTCGGTGGACGCAATTCGTACCATTTTTGGAGTGGCTTCTACCTGTTTTTGGTAAATGGTGAATGCGTTTTTAAGTGTACGAAAAAAATACCGGTAAACCTTCTACAGAATCTTCTATAAAACATTCTGCAAAATCTTCTAGGAAACTTTTCACAATCACAATCTTCTGTAATATCTACTACAAGACCTTCAAGTAAGCTTTCTTCAACATCATCAACAAAATCATCTAAGAAACCTTCTGTAATATCTACTACAAAACCTTGAACTAACCTTTCTGCAACATCTTCAACAAAATCATCTAAGAAACCTTTTGTAATATCTCCTACAAAACCTTCTACAAAACCTTCCACAAAATCTTAAGTTCGTAATTAAACTACAATTTTTAAGTTAAAAAATGAATTCTAATACAATTTTTCATAAAGAATTGACGATTTACAATCAATTAATTAACTAATCCAATAATTAACGAAAATAAACATCGTTTGCAATAAAATTAAGCATTCATTAAGTTACATTTCATTGTCATTTATTACTTCTAGTTTTTGTTTGTTGTTGTAATTTAATTAAATCGAAATCACTTTACAAATTCCAAACAATTATCATTGATTGAAGAATTATAGAGTAACGTTTCTTCATTCAACTTAAAAGGTCATAAAATTAGTTGTAAAACAATTTATGAATAAAGTTGTAAACTGCAGTCATTTCTTTGACATCCGACGTGCATTGTGCACTTTTACAGCTTCCATTGATTAAACGAATTCAATTTTGCGCGTTTATTAAACTCCGGTCTTTAAATTCCAATTGACTCATTTAATTGAGCCATTAAATAATAATAACACATCAACAGACATAAAGGAAAAACAATCAATGCGTTGTTTCGGCAGATTGACGGACATTTGTTTTCTATTGACTTTGACAGTTTTTGTAAAATATGTCAAATTGGAACGTCAAAATGACATATGTCAATTTATTAATTAACATTAATAACACATATGCTGACACCAAGTGAAAACAATTAATGCGTACTTTCGGCAGATTGACACTCATTTGTTTTCTATTAACTTTGACAGCTTTTTTAATGTCAAATAGTAACATCAACTAATGTCAAAATGACATATGTCAATTTATTTTTAAACGAAGAAGTGTATTTTAGAAGGCAAAACTATAAAAAAGCGAAGAATTATTGAACAATCAATATATAGAGTTGACAGATTGACATATTTCCATGAATCAATCAACAAATTCTTCTTCTCTCCGGACATTCCCTTCATTTGACTTTCGCAACCAACCAAATTGTTATTGTTAAATAACAACGTCAACTAATGTCACATTGACATTTCTTGTATGACATATGTCAAATTACTTTATGACGTAAAAGTAAACATTGAAAGTATAAGAAAACGACAGTAAAACGACCAATCAAATTGATTTTTAAAGTGTTTATGTTGACGTTTATTATATGACATGTGTCAATTTATTTTGTAACGAAATTAAAAGGTATACAGTTTCTACTGTATAAAAGATTATACTGTAAAAACCCAAAAGTATATACAAATAACTGAAAAAAGTATAACAGAAGATAGACGTATCTAATAAAAGTAACATTTAAAGTAACCGTTAACAGATTATGTGTAGTAAATCATTTCTTTCACGTGCGCATTGTGCGTTTCTTTAGAGCTGTCATCGAGTGAACGAATTCAATTTCACGTGTTTATTCAACTCCGGTCTTTAAATTCCAATTGAATCGTTTAAGCGCATATTAATGGATCCATTAAACAAATACCGACAATTATTGTAGGAAAATGCAAGTTCACGTTTCACAACACACAGAAAAAACAATATAGATATAAAACAATCAACAACATTGAATTTATCAAGAAATGTCAACTGAATCATCCATTACAATATTAGAATAAATTTGATATTATAATTAATTAATTTTGTTGTTTTATGCTTTAAATAACAATTGGGAGTTTTTAACTGGATTTTGTATGATTATTTAATTAAATGGAAATATTTGACATTGACGTTTAAAACGTCATTTGTATTGAAGTTTTAGTTTCATTTTGACAGATTGTTTTATTTTCAATTTTTTGACATTTAAATTGAATTGAGTTACATTTTATTGTTTAAATAACAATTGATTAAATTATTAACGGAAAACTTGATTTTATAATCTACTCATTACAGAATTAAATGTAAATATTTGACGTTGACTTTGACGTTTGAAAAGTCATTTTTTTAAAGTTAATATTGCAACAAATAATGAAACAAGTTATAATTATTAATAATTTGGTTCGATTATTTACTGAAATTTCTATACTTTATATTTGAACGTTGTAACTAGTAACCTATATCCATGAGCTTGAACTTCTCAGGAGACAGTTAACAATAACAACCGAAGGTATTTATAGGTAAACTTGATCCTTTTTCGAAATTTCAACAAGTTTCCTATAAAGTTCGGCAAAGTTTCAAATGAAATTACCTTTAGTGTTGTTTTGTTGCTGTTGTAGTTGTTGTAAGTCCTGGTAGTCTGCGTTAATTAGGGCCCTGTTAATTGTGACCGCGTTCTGCTCCATCGCGTTGCGTGGATCAATTAAGGAGATCACGGAGATCAGAAGGATGCACCACATATTGTATTCACTTATTCGAAATCCTGCAAACTTTCTGAAACGACGTTTCTTTTTTCGGCTTCGTCCTCTTCCTTTACGGTGGATGAGAGTTTACGTTAGCAGGCGCCACCAGACTTAAACAGTGGGTCGTCTATTTGAAATAAAAATAATTTATATCCGCACACGCAAACTCAAGATTCTCTCTGTTTATTTAAACTTGGACGATTGGTTGTTGTTAAGCAGTTTATGGTTTTTTGGACGAGGTTGGTGCAACGCGCTCGCATCCAGTTCCACCGACGCACCGGACTCGACTGACTGAGCTTGCTTTGGATCTTGGCTTAGTGGTACGTACGGCTCTCTTGACTCTTGCCAAGTTTTACGCCGCTACTTGACTCAACTTGAGAACGGATTCCGACGCATGCGGCTTCTGCACAAAACAAAGATCATCTCCACAATATAACTCCAATAACCACCGATTATCATCGATCCGAAGAGACTTCCAGGCGCAACCCTATACATTCACAAACACCAGTCCTCTTTCAATTTGCAAAATCCTATAACTTAAAGACATCTTTAATCCTACAATCTACATATTCATATCATTGATGCAACTAATTTGCAATGTAAGATACAAATTTTAACCTTTGATATTCTACAGAATAATTACCTTTCAAGTATCGAAACACGCATTTAAGATAAAAAGATAATAATCTACACGGTTGGATTTATATCAATTTTTGGTTATACGCATCAATTTTCCATAACAATGCAATATTTATAACATGATAACCTCACCTGTCAAACAATTTATTTACGTCAAATATAAACAAACAAAACACATTTCATGTCATAAAGAAACAAAAGAGAACTCTCAAGGTATCTTGAACATTTGATTTATGTGAATTTAACTACTTAATTTCCAAATAACTTTAGTTAAAGAAAAAGATAATAAAAAAATCTAACAAAATTACTTTTTAGATATTTGTGCACAGTTGTTAACAAATATTTTGTGAATAAAATTGTTCATAAAAAAATGTTAAATGATTTAAACAGAAAGTATATTACACCCATACCTCGCTTTACGGCCTAGATACGTTCCATGAAACTTGGCCGCAAAGCGAAAAGCCGTATAAGGAATCAATTATTGCGCTTGCAACATGTAGATATGTCGATATGGAAAAAATGTTTGCCGTTATAGCGAAACATTTTAGGCCGTAAATCGAAAACGTGCCTTAAGCGAGGTATGGGTGTATTAATTTTTTGCAATGAATAAACATATTTTTAGAGCAAATAAAAAATATTACTCATAAATGATTAAGGAACATTGATAATCATCTTTATGATGTACCAAACTTGATTCGTAGATTAATTATAAATAAACAGACTGCGTTTTTCGTTCGCAAATCGTTACACAATCTCACGTAATTAATTTTCGAACTAGTAATTACTGATAATCTAAAATTAGATAAATTGATTTAACCTAATTTGGTCGTAAAATGTAATTATTTCTAATTATATGAATCATTTAAAACTATAATAAAATTGAATTATATTTTTGGTTTATCAACTAATTTTTTTAAATTTAAGTTAATCTAGTTTATAAATCGTTACAAAATTACGCCTAAATCAATTCGAAACAGTAACAATTATTTGCGTTTGAAAAGTATAACAGATTGATATAAAAGTTTCATTTATAAAACTTTTCTAAATGTTGATTTCATTAATCACGTTTCGAACTTAAACTTGTAACAGGACAAAGCAAGAAATCGGTTCAGTAGTCTGAAAAAGTAGCTGAAAACAAACATTTATTGCACGAGAGCAAAAAGAAGTGCAACAACATCAAAGCAAAGAGTTTAGTAAATATATTTTCGCGATTTTCGTTTTCGGTTCCCGTTTAATCCACGGGGCCCCATGTTTTAAAACAAAATGCAGATTAAAACGCAATTTACCTTTTCAATGGGGACATAAATTCGAATCTCTCTCTCTCTCTTACTCTCACATTCCATGTCCTCCTTAAGAGTGTCCTTTTTGTATTTCGCTTCTCTTGTTCGAAGCTCTCGTTTTTGTTTTAGTGTTATTAAGTGGATGGTAAAAGTATGCGCGACGATTCGAAGAACGAACGTTCGGATCTCAGGCGGAGGTCCGTTCTGTATCGTCGAAAGAAGAAGAAGAAAAAAAGGAGAAGTAACAAGAGTAAAAGAAGATTGAAAAGGAGGGACGAGGATTGGAAGAGGAGCGAAAGAGAAGAACGTCTCTTCGGAGACTGCGAAACGATACAAAAACAAAGGAGTTTCGCGAGCGGGGAGGAGTGGAGGGAATTTAATGCGACCGAACATATCCTTAATTACTGGCCTAGGTTCGCTCGCAGTAGGCTCGTTTCTCCTTCGAGACTTAATTGCGAATCCCCGCAATCGACGGAAGACAAAAAGCCATCTCCTCCAAAGAGATGTTAAGGCTGAGGATAAGACAAACGGCACGCTGGAAACACGAACAAAAAAGATAATGAAGACCAAAAACAAAAACACGGAGAGTAGTAAGCACACTGAGTAAGGGAAAATGAATTGCCTACATCGAAATTCTACAGGATGGCAGTTTTTCGCTGTTACATAAATATAGAGGAGGTGGCGGAGGAAAAAAGAAATAGTGGTACTCTATTGCAGTGCTCACCAACCCCCGATCAAATGACTTTAAATGAACGGTCGAAGAAGCAGTGTCTTCACATTTCAGCGACTTTCTCGAAAACTATACTAGACAGAGTTGATCTGAAAGATACTTAAGAAACTAGGATAGTTGAGGAATGTAACGCATATTTGCTTATTCCAGTTTCAAGAGCCGTTTGGCTGTAATTCGTTGTCAAAGTTGAAGAAATGAAAAATTAACAGTGGAAAAAGCGGTGTCTTCACATTTTAGCGATTTTCTCGGAAACTATCATAGATAGAACTGATCCGAAAGATGTTTATTAAACTAGGATAGTTGGGGAATGTAACGCATATTGAATTATTGCGGTGTCTAGAGCCGTTTGGCTGTAAT
>JAFMTC010000278.1:63022-116091 GCA_018845635.1 Nicrophorus orbicollis
CCGAACAAAGGAATATCATCTGGGTGGCATGTTACAGAAGAAAGTTAAGCAATAATCATTTGAGTCAACACTTGAATGGGTGAATTATTGTAATCACACATCAATAAAATGATGGTACTTAATAATCAATTAAATTTTCTGAATTTTTAACAAAAAAAAAGAATGTAAGAAATAAAATGTCATTACTGCCATTGTTTTACCAATTATACTAAACAATTATTAAATTTATTACAATTTTTATTATAACAAAATATATCAATTTCAATCATTTTTTTTTCTTATATAATTACAAGTTTGTAATTAAGCATTCAGCATTAATGTTATACTTGAATTGGTGATTTATAAAGACAAATAATCAATGTTCACTTTCACCTAATTGTAGATCATACTACTATTATGTAACATTTCTAAGAAGTTCATTTAATTAATTGAACTTTTTATAGTGTTAATTGCATTGTTTATTATATGAGCAATAATTTAATAACAAAGTACATTTTGTGAAAAAAAGTTATGAAATTCATATTTTTTTTTTGAAAGAACTCATTATGGATCTTATGCAATTTAAGATACACACGTGTTATGATTGAACATATGTAAATATGTATTAAATAGAACTTAAAACTTTAAACAAATTGGATTTAATCATAGATGTTTAAGGATAAAAATTATTTCTGTTTTATAATTATATTATTATGTTACAGTAATTTTCATAAGTTTTCTTTATTTAATCATAAAAATATCAGTATTCAATTAATAAATATATTGTTTGTTCACAAAAGTTTAAAATATTTATTTTCTAATAATTTGAAGAATATATAAAATAAATAAACTATTTCAATTATTTGAAACAAAATATGTAATAATGGTGAACGTTTTTGTATTTGAATGTTTTATATATTTTGGAATATTTCTTACATAACTATTAGTAATATATACGTGTTGTTGATTATATAGAATTGATTATATAACAATTTTAAAGATAACATGCAAAAAATAATGATAAAAAAAATGATGAAAATTTGTTAATGAAATAATATATAAAGGAAGACGAAAATGCTTATATTGTAACATTTGAAGATTGAAAAATTTCACTTAGTCAAAGCCATCATGGTCTGCTTGACATCAAACATATTATGAAGAACGTCCTTGTTGCCTTCACTCATTTTGCCAAAGTACTCCTTCCAATCAACATCTTTCAGATTGAAGAACAACTGTTGCTTTTCTTCATCGCTCATCGAATTCCAAATGGCATCAACGTTTTCAGTGCTGTAGTAGAACTCTTTGTTTAAAAAATACTCCAAAGCTTGAATCAACTTCTGGTGTCGCTCAATCTCACGCACGAAACTGAAACAAATTTGAAATTGAGATTTAAATTTAATGGCGAGAATTTGTTGTACGAAGCTTACATTCCTTTCCTGCCGTTCATCTCCATAGCCAAATCCTTCATGTGACTCAAGAATCTGTACTTCAGACTACCGAAAGCCAACCATGGATCCTTGATGTTCTCCAAATAGTATTCGTACTGCTCCAGCCAAGTCGGACTGTTCAGGGCGAAATTGTAGAATTTCTTGTTTTCTCTAAAAAAGATAGCTGGATTGAGACCTTAAAACGAAGGAAAGTACAAACTTACGAAGACGTTGCTGAATCACAAGTAGCTGCTATCAGAGCGTTCGTGCAGAGATCTACGGGGGTCGAGTTTCCTGGAGAGTTAGGATTAATTCTCGCCGATAACCCTGTGTGCACTTTCCTTAGCAACGCAGAAAAAGCGTTACTGTTTATCATCCAGTATGGATACGGCTCTTGATAAGCTTCCGTTACTGTAAAAATTAAACATTATCAAACAATATTACTTTAATGAAATTCGTGAGATCAATTTTTAGTAAATATTTTGGAAGATTTTCAAGACTTACTACTTCCTGGTCGGAAAATGCCGATCTTCAAATCACCGGGATTCTTATGGAGCAAATTTTCGGTCGCGTTTTTCGTGAAGAGATACGTGTTGGGCCAATACGCCAGCATCTCTTTCTTCTTCCGTTCGATCTCATCCGTGCTCATCGTATCGTGCATCCGTATCAAAAGTTTAGGATCCACCGTATGCTCGTAACATTTCTCATCTAAACGGTTCTCTGATATTCTGTGATTGATGAAAGCAGTTGAAATGTGCATGAAAGTCTGAAAAAGAAATAAGGTGATTACAAGAATTTGGCGATTGTGGGTTTTACCTTAAGATTTTGGCAGTTTTCGGCTATCTTCAGGAGTTCGTTGGTGCCGCAGATGTTGAGTTTGATGGAGTTTTTCAGCGGTTCCATGAATTTCACGGTTGCAGCGCTGTGGTAGATCACGTTCACGGTTTCGTTGATGTGCTTCACACTCTCTGGACTCAAACCCAAGTTCGGTTTGCTCAGATCACCTTCCAACCAAACAATTTTGTCCATGAAATTTCCTCCAATCGTTGCTTTCAGTCTTGAAAAAGCCTAGTGAAATAAGGAAATTCAATTAATTTGAATACAATAACTATTAATATTAAACAAAAATTGTTACTTTTTTTCTAATATTTGAATAAGGTTAACAATTCAACAATAAATAGTCATGTCATACTTGAAGACATTGTTACAACATAATAGTTAAGAGATGAATAAATATATAATTATGAATTCAAAATATGAACACATTTATAAATGACTCTAAAGAAGAATATGGAAATTAACCTTCGATCGAAGATTTCTTTTTTGAAGATGTTTAAAAACCTACCTCGTTGTCGAAATACGTTGAAGCCCTCTGCGATAAGCTCTCATTCTTTGTGCTTCTAACCAGAAGATTGATCTTCCCGATCTGTGGGAAGGCTCTGAGAAGCTTCTCGACGATAGACATCCCGTAGAGGCCGGTGGCCCCGGTGATGAGAACATTCTTGTTTGCGAAAAACTCGGTGAAACGCGACATCCTCGTTCAGAGTTCACAGGCGAAGTGGTTGAAGATTCGAAGCGGCCGCCTTTTTTATACCTTGTTTTGGCGGGATTCGCTTAGAAGGTTGTGTAATTTTGAGTCGGCGAAGACGTCATTGAGGTCCTTCACCAAATAAATTCTTTGATTGGATCTTTGATCTGTTATAAAAAATCATAGTATTTATTTCGTATATGTTGCTGATATTAATTATTCGTGTTTTTCTTTATATAATAACTCATAATAAAAAAACTACTAAGCTTTTTTGTACATCACCTTGAACTCTAGATTTCAATAAACTTTAATTAATTAATTAATTGAAAATAAATGAGATATTTGTAATACCGAATTTAATTAAACATTAAATATATTGAAATTGTTCGACAACAAATATTTTAATTAATATTTAGTGTAATTACAGCATAACTGCAATAATCTTTATACTTTAAACGTTTTAAACATTTTCATGGTTCCAGTGTGCAAATCTGACAATTTGTTGATTGAAAAGTAGAGCAAATGCAGATGCAAAGGTCTCAATAATTATTTAACTATTTCATTTTTAACAAAGAAAAAAATGTAAGAAATAAAATTATACTAAATAATTATTAAAATTAATTTTTATTATAACAAAATATATCAATTTCGATCATTTATTTTTGTTGTGAAATTACAGGTTTGTAGTAAAGCATCGAGTATTAATGTTATACTTGAATTTATAATTTACAAAGACACTTTCACCTAATTGTAGATCATACAATTACTATGTAATATTTCTAAGAAGTTTATTTAATTAATTGAACTTTTTATAGTGTTAATTGCATTGTTTATTATATGAGCAATAATTTAATAACAAAGTACATTTTGTGAAAAAAAGTTGTGAAATTCATATTTTTTTGAAAGAACTCATTATGGATCTTATGCAATTTAACATACACACGTGTTATGATTGAACATATGTAATTTTTTTTTAAATAGAACTTGAAAATTTAAACAAATTGGATTTAATCATCGATTTTTAAGGATAAAAATTATTTCTGTTTTATAATTATATTGTTGTGTTACAGTAATTTTCATAAGTTTTCTTTATTTAATCATAAAAATATCAGCATTCAATTAATAAATATATTGTTTGTTAACAAAAGTGTATAATTTTTATTTTCTAATAATTTGAAGAATATATCAAAAAAGAAACTATTTGAAACAAAATAAGCAATAATTGTAAACGTTTTTGTATTTGAATGTTTTGGATTATTTGTTATATAATTATTAGTAATACATACGTGTTGTTGAGTATATAAAATTGATTAAATAACAATTTTTAAGGTAAAATGCAAATAATAATTTAAAAAATCGATCAAAATTTGTTAATTTGATTGAAAATAATGGATTGAAATTATTGTAACATTTCAAGATGTTATGCAACTAAAAGTACAATGTCAAGGTGACGTTCTATTTGGAGTTTTGTTTTTCAAATAATTAATGCTTTTTATTTGGATATTTCCTACAGTAATGTTTGAATTACTAAATGAATTATGTAATCGAAATATGATGTTTTTGGATGGTATTGTACAGTTGTGTTTTGATACGATTGTACCCGTTTGAATCGTGTATAATAGGGAACATGCGCGTCTCCACCAGTCGATACTTTCGTTTTGCACGAGCGATGCCCGTTGTAACACGATCTAAACAGCAGTTCCGAGCAAACCGCGTCGCGTCTACGTTTACAACGCAACACCTGCATTGTGTAATAAACGATTATTTCGAAGATGGAAGAAAGGAAGACAACGAGACGTCGCAAGTTCATCTCTTTGGAGACGAAGTTGAACGTAATCAAGAGGTTCGAGAGCGGTGAACGCCTGATGCACATAGTGCGAGAGGTCGGCCTGAACGAGGCCACGTGCAGAACGATCAGGAACAACGCGGATCGCATAAAAGCGAGCTGCGTGAATGTGTCTCCGCTCGGAGCCACGCAGATCAGCCACTCCAGGTCCATGATAATGGTAGAGATGGAGCACAGATTGTCCTCGTGGATCAAGGAGAGATCTCCGTCCGATGAAGGCGTATCCATGCAGATGATCCAGACCAAAGCTCTGGAGCTTTACGAGCAGCTGAGGCCGAGCTACCCAAAAGCCGATGTTAAACCGTTCCTCGCCAGTCACGGCTGGTACACGCGCTTCAAGAAGCGCCTCGACTACAACAACGAAGACGAAACAGCCATGGACGCGACAATTAGCAAACCGGAGGTTAAGGAAGAAGTGATCGATTACGTCGAAGAGAACGAGGAGATCGAGAGCTTCGAAGAGCTGTTCAGGAAAGTGGTATCCACCGGCGGATACAGCCCGAAGCAGATCATCAATTTAGCAGAAACCGGTCTCTTCTGGAACACGCTTCCAGCAAACACCCTCAGCAACGTGCAAAGAGACAAATGCAGCTTACTCTTAGGAGGAAACGCTAGTGGAGATTTGAAACTGAAACCCTTGATGATTTACCACTCTAGCAATCCGCAACCTCTGACGGGTTACTCCAAAGATCACCTCCCGGTTATTTGGCGTTCCAGCCCCGAAGGTCATCTAACTCCCAACATCTTCTTGGAGTACTTCAACATCTACCTTCAGCGCGAAATGAAGGATTACTGCGAGCAAGAGGACATCGACTTCAGAGCTCTGCTTATCGTACAGAGTTCCCCGAATTACCCGGAAAACATATTAGATCTCTCCAAGAACATCAAAGTCCTCTTCATACCGCCGAACGTGCAACATCTGATCCAACCCATGAATCAGGGTATCTTCACCACATTCAAATCGCGTTACCTCGTCAAGATCTTCGAGAAGTTTTCGAACGGACTTCATCTAACGAATCTGCAAAATCTCTGGACGAACTTCAACATCAAGAACGCCGTTGATTTAGTTGCTGACGCTTGGAACGATATTAGTCCAGTGCATCTAAATTCCATGTGGAGGAACCTTTGGTCCGAGTGCGTTTACTCTTACGAGAACATGTTCGATTCCTCGTTATCCGAAGCTATTTCTAGCATCATCAATGTTTCAAAAGATTTGGGCTTCGCTGATCTTTCCGAAGACCACGTTTCTGAATACCTGCACCACCACGACAAAGAGTTTATCGGGGAAGAGCTTGAATTGGCGAAGAGGAGCATTGTGGAATACGGCGAGAAGACTGTGCGCGTTTTGACCTTGGATAAATTGACGACAGCCTTCGGTTTGATGGAGGAGGCTTTGAAGATCTTCGATGAGAATGACTCGGATCGTGAACGGAGCACCAGAGTCTCCAAAACCGTCTGCGAATCTATCTCCTGCTACAAGAATCTTCTCAAGGAAAAGATGAATCATTGCAATTTTTAAAGCAACATTCTTATCCTACCAATATTTGCATCAATACCTGTTATCGTTAATGTTAATAAAACGTATTAAAAAATAATATTTACAAAAAAATAATTAGTAGTTAAATATTATTTACTTGAAAACCTTGAATAACCAATAATAATCATTTATAATGAAATATATACAAATAAATATTAGGAATGATTGAAGAAAATTGAAAAATTTCACCAAGTCAAAGCCATCATGGTCTGCTTGACATCAAACATATTATGAAGAACGTGCTTGTTGCCTTCGCTCATTTTACCAAAGTACTCCTTCCAATCAACATCTTTCAGATTGAAGAACAACTGTTCCTTTTCTTCTTCGCTCATCGAATTCCAAATGGCATCAACGTTTTCAGTGCTGTAGTAGAAATCTTTGTTGAAAAAATACTCCAAAGATTGAATCAACTTCATGTGTCGCTCAATCTCACGCACGAAACTGAAACAAATTTGAAATTGAGATTTAGATTTAATGGTGAGAATTTGTTGTACGAAGCGTACATTCCTTTCCTGCCGTTCATCTCCAAAGCCAAGTCCTTCATGTGACTCAAGAATCTGTACTTCAGACTACCGAAAGCCAACCACGGATCCTTGACGTTCTCCAAATAGTATTCGTACTGCTCCAGCCAAGTCGGACTGTTCACGGCGAAATTGTAGAATTTCTTGTTTTCTCTAAAAAAGATAGCTGGATTGAGACCTTAAAACAAAGGAAAGTACAAACTTACGAAGACGTTGCTGAATCACAAGTAGCTGCTATCAGAGCGTTCGTGCAGAGATCTACGGGGGTCGAGTTTCCTGGAGAGTTAGGATGCATTCTCACCACTAACCCTGTGTGCACTTTCCTTAGAATCGCAGAAAAAGCGTTACAGTTTATCATCCAGTATGGAAAGGGCTCTTGATAAGCTTCAGTTACTGTAAAAAGTAAATATTACCAAACAATATTACTTTAATGAAATTCGTGAGAACAATTTTTAGTAAATATTATGGAAGATTTTCAAGACTTACTACTTCCTGGTCGGAAAATGCCGATCTTCAAATCACCGGGATTCTTATGGAGCAAATCTTCAGCCGCGTTTTTCGTGAAGAGATACGTGTTGGGCCAATCCACCAGCATCTCTTTCTTCTTCCGTTCGATCTCAGCCGTGCTCATCGTATCGTGCATCCGTATCAAAAGTTTAGGATCCACCGTATGCTCATAACATTTCTCATCTAAACGGTTCGCTGATATTCTGTGATTGACGAAAGCAGTTGAAATGTGCATGAAAGTCTGAAAAGGAAATAATGTTATTTCAAGAATTTGGCGATTGTGCGTATTACGTTAAGATTTTGGCAGTTTTCGGCTATCTTCAGGAGTTCGTTGGTGCCGCAGGTGTTGAGTTTGATGGCGTTTTTCAGCGGTTCCATGAATTTCACGGTTGCAGCGCTGTGGTAGATCACGTTCACGGTTTCGTTGATGTGCTTCACACTCTCTGGACTCAAACCCAAGTTCGGTTTGCTCAGATCACCTTCCAACCAAACAATTTTGTCCATGAAATTTCCTCCAATCGTTGCTTTCAGTCTTGAAAAAGCCTAGTGAAATAAGGAAATTCAATTAATTTGAATACAATAACTATTAATATTAAACAAAAATTGTTACTTTTTTTCTAATATTTGAATAAGGTTAACAATTCAACAATAAATAGTCATGTCATACTTGAAGACATTGTTACAACATAATAGTTAAGAGATGAATAAATATATAATTATGAATTCAAAATATGAACACATTTATAAATGACTCTAAAGAAGAATATGGAAATTAACCTTCGATCGAAGATTTCTTTTTTGAAGATGTTTAAAAACCTACCTCGTTGTCGAAATACGTTGAAGCCCTCTGCGATAAGCTCTCATTCTTTGTGCTTCTAACCAGAAGATTGATCTTCCCGATCTGTGGGAAGGCTCTGAGAAGCTTCTCGACGATAGACATCCCGTAGAGGCCGGTGGCCCCGGTGATGAGAACATTCTTGTTTGCGAAAAACTCGGTGAAACGCGACATCCTCGTTCAGAGTTCACAGGCGAAGTGGTCGAAGATTCGAAGCGGCCGCCTTTTTTATACCTCGTTTTGGGGGGATTCGCTTAGAACGTATATCACCGTCAACTTTGCATTTCAATAAACTTGTATGAATTAATTGAAAATATATGAAATAATTGTACTGATTTTATTAAATATACTGAAATTGTTCGAAAGCAAATATTTCAATTAATATTTAGTGAAAATACAGTATAACTGCAATAATCTTTATACTTTTTAAACATTTTTATGGTTCGGGTGTACGAATCTCACAATTTATTGATTGAAAAGTGGAGCAAATGCAAATCCCCAAAACTAATTAATTTTTCTTCTTATTAATTACATATTACTTTTTGAATTAATTGGTTTTGTAAGATTGGTATTAACGAATCCATTTGTTTCACTATGACACAAACATGTCAAGACGCGTCTAGTCAAGTGAGTTTATTTTATTATTAAACTACAGTTTAAAGTGCGCATTTTATAGACGAAATGATAAATGTAATAGTGTTAATAAGAGTGATATAATTAGTGAGTACTAAGTTTCAAATAATTGAATGTTTGAATTAAATATTCGAAAATGTAGTACTTGAAACTACGGCAGATGGCGACACTCAGAAAGTGAGTATCTAAAATAGTATAACCTTGACAAGTTATTTGAAACGTCAAATCTAATGTTGTTGGTCGATTGGACGGAAATGGTTCAAGAGTAGGGCTTTAATCATTGTCAATACTGGAAATAATACACAATGTATTTAGTGAGTACTAAGTTTCAAATAATTATATGCTTATAACCTGATAGTCTAGTATAAAATAGATGTATAGACGCATCTTGGGTGGGGCCTCTGTAGAGGATCATGGTATAACCCAAATACTCCAGGAAGATAGTCCTTGAGGTCCTTGTCCTTAACTTAGAGTCATAAGGAGATGTCTTCTAAATATGTTACACAAGTGTTTCAAAATTCAATTATTACAATACTTGTCGACAGATGGCGCCAATATTGAGAATTATACGAACATGTGTGTTAAATCATCCTATTGGAATTCTCAATCTACAATTACTAACATCAGTGTTTGAAACTGTTTATATATATAAATTATCATTATACAATCAGTTTTATGCAAATTGCATAAACTATATTAATTTAAGAATGTTTTTCGTTCAAAGAACATATTTTAATAAGTTTGATGTAAATTTTTCGATTAATAAGTTATAATGTATTTCATATACCATTCCATTCGTATATGAAAATAAATGAGAATTATATAATTTACAAACTAATAACCGTTTAATTAAGAAAGTAATTAGAATGTAATACATTTGTTTATGAATGAAATTATGAATTTGATATAGAATTTGCATTTCTATAATTAAGAAACTAGTCATTATTATGTATTTTATTTATTTATACTAAGTTCTAAGTGGGCAAGATAAATTCGTTATTTGTAAGCAAATCATTCTAATGAGGAGATTCTTTAAAGTCATCATAATCGGAGTGTAGTCAAGGCCTTTAATGTAGGTTTGTAGTCCATCATATCCACAAGATGTTTTTTGTTGGCATGATACATGTTCTCGAAGTAACTCTGCCAGTCGACCTGACTGAAGTCAAAGAATAATAACTTCCTTTCATCCTCGTTCATCGACTCCCAAAGGGCATCTACGTTCTTAGAGTCAAATTCGAATTCTTTGTACATGAAGTACTCTAATAACTGCAACATTTTTTCGTGCTTTTCGATCTCCTTGACGTAACTAAATAATAGATTACGTTAAATAATACTGATCAATCATTTTCAGTAGTAACTCACATTCCCTTCCTGCCGTTCATCTCCAGAACAAGATCCTTCATGTGGCTGAGGAACCTGTACCTAAGACTTCCGAACATCAACCAGGGATCTTTGATATTCTTTATATACATGTGGTACTGCTCAAACCAGGTGGGTTTATTCGAGATGAGTGTATAGAATTTGATCTTCTCTCTACCAAATAGTACATGAAAATTTATGATATTTGTTTGTTTTTGAAGATTACTTGATGTTTGCCACGTCGCAAGTAGCAGCTATCAAAGCGTTGGTGCAGAGGTCGACGGGCGTCGAGTTTCCTGTAGCTTTCGGATTCAAATTGAACATTAAACCCGTGTGAGCTTTCCTCAAAACCGCCGAAAAGGCGGAGCAATTTATCATCCAGTACGGGTACGGTTCCTGGTAAGCTTCACTAACTGAAACCGACAAAAAGTAAAAGCAATTGTAATTATATTTAGATGTTTACTGCTTCCCGGTCGGAGTACGCCAATCTTCATGTCGCTGTTGTTCTGGTACAAGAGATTCTCTGCGGCGTTTTTGGTGTAGATGTAGGTGTTTGGCCAATCCTTCAAGTAAGTCTTAGCCTTTATCTCGATATCCTCCATGCTGAGAGTATCGTGCATTCGTATTAGATCGTTCGGATCCTCGGACATCTCGTAGCATCGATCTTGGATCGAAGATCTCGAGAATCTGTGATTTGTGAAAGCTGTGGAAACGTGCATGAAGCACTGCAAACAAAGTCAAATTGCGATTGGACCAAGTAAGTGGACTCACGTTCAAGTTGCTGCAACTTTGGGCGATCTTGAAAACCTCATTTGTACCGCACAGATTCAAATTGATGGCGTTCTTCAGAGGTTCCACAAACCTTACAGTAGCTGCGCTATGATAGATCACGTTAACTGTGTCACTGATATGCTTACGGTCGTCTCCGCTCAAACCTAAATGAGGTGCGCTTAAATCACCTTCCAACCAAACGATTTTACTCTTGAAATCAGCATTGCTTCGCCTCAAACAATCGAAAGCCTTCAAACTGAAAAATTTGAATCAACAATTTAACAATGTCTTGAATCACTTACATCTAAGCTGAAGTAGTTTGATGATCTCTGACCCAAACCCTCCCCATTCTTCTTCCTCACAACCAAATTAATACTTCCAATTTCCGGGAAAGCTCTGAGCAACTTCTCCACCAAAGATACTCCAACTAATCCAGTTCCACCTGTCACCAGAATGTTTTTGTTTGCGAAAAATTCTCGGATTCTCATCATCTTTTTCTTAACACTGTCTTTGATTCCTATGTTTCGTTCTTCTGTATGTCTTTTTTTACTACTTATCGGCAACTTCTCTCCCCGGCTGACCGCAATTAAACACAGGAACAATTACCGTTAGAAATGTATTACTTTCAATGCTCGTGATTGACCGGAATGGAATGGAACTGCTCCAACGACAGCATCTATTTAAATACGTTCCACAGATTGCATTGATTTGCAATAATTAAGACTTGTTTCGCAAACAGAGAGATATTTGATAAAAGTAATGAGTTATCGCAATTACTTGTTTGCCGGTTAATTGGGATACGTTTTTTGCACTAATTCATTTTGAATTAACATTATTACCTACATTTTGTCTGCTCTTAAGTATAGTTGTTTGCGTTTATTAAATTAGTTAACACGAATGCTTTGTCTAAACTAGGCAATTACTTAAATCTGTTTCGTAAATTCATTGAAATATTAACTTGTTTTCAATTAAAAATATAAGATGAGTACAATTATAAACACTGTTAATTAAAGCTAAATTATATAAAAAAACATTATTAATTAATTTAGTTAATGAGAGAATTAACTATAAATGTGGAAGTATTATGATTGCAAACAGTAATTTAAAAGTAAAAAGTAAATTGAATGTATTGATACTTTAATAGAAATGACTGTTTTGCATAGATTAGCACAAGAGTTATGTAGTTTAACACTACTTAAATGCATGCAAGTCTCGTGCTTGAAGTACTTTGAGGTCGATGATTTTATACTTTGTGAATCATCAATCTTGAGTCAACTAATCAAACTAATACTTACAATGTTATTGCTTAATATATAAATAATTGATTAAAGGTTTACTTTAAGAAAAACGAGAGAACGAAGGACAATTTGACGTTAAAGTTATTTTTTAATCTATTGAAATGCATAACTAATTCGCCTTGTCTCGAATTACTTAATGCAATTACCTCCTGCATGTGCTTCTTGCCTTGAGTCCAGAGTCCAAAGAAATGCTACACTTGCAGCAATTATAACAGCAAAAAAGATTCTCAAGAAATTGTTCTCGGAAGTTATAGTCAATTCGCTTCGTATAAAGGACATTTGCGATTAAGGACATTCCGGATGGGCCCCTGAGGTTCCGTTTAATCACGTCACTGTCCTTGAAAGAAGTCCTTGAGACGTTCCATGGGAAATGCGTTCCCTTTTTCTTCTAAAAATCCATGTCACAATGAAGTAATGAGCGAGAACAATAATTTATTGAACACAATTGAATAAATTATCGTTGCGACTTTTGCGCAACGTTTTGCATGTCTCGAAAATCTTTATTCATAATCTAATTAATACTGAAAGCGTGCCTGGAGTCTGATTTGTTGCGTTCACCAGTCTTCAGAGGTCAGTAATGTTCTCCACAATTTGTAATTTCAATAGTAAAAAACATACATTATTTAAAAGCATTTGCGTAAAACGGTTGGTAATTCGTCAAAATATGCATCAATACGCAAGTGACAAGTCATTCTTTTTGTATAAAAGGAAAGGAAGGTAGAATTTGATTAAATTAATTTATTAGTTACTAACATACATCATAAGATAATAGCACATTTTCAATTCAATTTGAAAGTTTTTTTTTCATATTTTCGTGCAATAAAGTTATGTAAATTATTTTTTATATCAATATTTCTATTGCTTATCAATATTTATATTGCTTATATTTCTTTGTATGGATCTCAATAAAGTCGCAACAAGCAGATCACACATTTAAAACAAAATGGAAATCGTGACTTCTTCTCATCGATTTACGTAATGTCTCACTCACGTACAGCAGGAAGTTCACTATGGCATTTGTTAAACTGGTCATCTTTTCTGCAAATTCTTCAGAGTAGACATCGTTCCTCTTCATCGTCGAGAGGAAGGTTTCCATCTTCATGGAGCCGTCCAGATTGTAGAGGTTCGAGGACGCCGTCGATTCCAGGTCGTGCATGTCAAACATAATCTTCTCCATGACAAAGTACCAATCTTTCAGCGCGCACTTCAACGGATGCCGTCCCCGAATCTCCTGTTCCACGAACTGCAGCTCACTCGATAATCTCCTGAAGTGCGTCTCCATGTTGTACAGGATCTTCTCCAGATTGCTCCAATAGTTGGTTTCCTCTCGAATGGACCGCACGATCCACTGCTCCGTCTTCTCATTTTGCGTCCCGTAAACCGTCAAATACGCTTTTCTTTCAGGATCCTCCAAATACTCGTTCCTCTTCTCCTCCACACAGTTTCGTCTTATCTTCTCCTCGTGTCGCATCTGTTGCAACTGCGTGATCAGCTCGTTGTGCTCCAGTACGTAACTGTTTAAATCCAACACTTTATTGTGTAAAATCTCAGACATTTGCTTCATTATGAAACGAAATTTTCTACAAAGAACTATACAAGCAATCGGTTTTAACAAGCTCATTCAATAAACACAAATTTGCATTAACTACACAAAATTTTTAGCGTTTCACTAGCAAATTCTTTTTTTTTGCTCTTCCCAAATCGGTTCTTATCTTCTTCAGGAACGCACTTCTTATAAACTGAACTGCACAAATTTCGAACTCAACACCATGAAAAGACACTCATTTTCATAATGATTAACAAATTGTTTGCAAATAACTTCTTCATTTAGTTATTAAAATGCAATATATTTCTATTGAATCCGTTGCCCATTACAAAGCTATTATTTCAATAAAAGCACATTTTATTAATGAATGGAATTCAGGGTATTACGAGTATCATTAAAAAAATATTTCAATAAACACACAAACATCAACTACATGCTAAGTTTATTTATGAAATATATATCAATATTATTATTCAAAAGTCCACATGTCTGCATTGGAATTCAGCATCGAGCATACATGATTGTACGAATCCTCATCAAAATCAAGTTCATAATTATCCCAATGAATCACTTCATCGCAAAGCAATGTCGTCTTTTGTGGAACACCGAAAACCTGCAAAACATCCTGTTCATTTCAAAATCATCTCAGGGAATTTTTCTTTTTACCATGACATATCCACTCAGAGGTCCATCGTTGGGTTGCTTCATGTTGATCTTCACATTAACACCATCAACAGACTTCAATTCAAATGAGGAACCGTCCGGGCTGGAACTGGTCACCAGACCAACCAAGCTCACATTCTTTCCACTGAAACGCTGCAGAAGCTTTCCGTTCACGATTTCCCTCAGGTTTCCCATTGTGTTAAAAGAATATTTAAAGTCCTTATTATTAGCACCTTGAAATGAAACAGTCTTTGCTGTATTTGCAAAGGTTATGATATTTGCTGTTATAAACAGGTCTTGGCGCCAAAAAAAAACAATAAATTTAATTTTGCATAGAATCTTTATCAATATCAATAAATGGCATTACTTAATATGTAATAGAATTGTAAGTTTTCAAATTTATAATGAAGCATGTTCCAAGAGAAATGTTTAAAAAATTGAATTTGTAGTATAGGCAACCAAACTAACTTAAGTGTTTTGAATCACGTAAATTATAGTAAAAGTGTTATTCTCAAAGTCTTGAAAAGTCTTCCAACTCGATGAATTATGTTAAATAATTGTTAATCTTTAAAAAGATTGTATTGAAAAATCTCAGAAACTTTTTCTAAATTTGAATAATTGCTTTGAAAGATGAAAAATTAAGCATTGTAATTTATATAATTGTTATTGCATAATGATTATTAATGACTTATTTCTCGTATGAAGTTTATGAATTGTTTTCAAGAAATTTGAAAAAAACATATTTTTAGACCCAAAAACTGAAACTTTTTCAATATTTTGTATTGATGAAACGTAATATTACTTGATGTGCCAGATATAGCCTTATATTTGTTCATTTAAATGCTGTATTTAATCATTATTAATTTACTTTTTTTATTAATTAAAAAGGACTTAAACTTAATGAAAACGAGGGATTGTTTCAAAGTAATTCTATTTTCTTTTTAAACTCATTACAAGCAATGCAAGTCGGTAATGTTGCCTATTAATTGACGCTTACTGATTACTTATTAGTTCAGCTTCTAGTTTGTAGGTGACAAGTATCAGTGAACATCTTTTAAATTTGAATTAGTTTTTGTGGATGTTTTCAATTTCTTATAATTTTTCGTAATTGAATGTAATCCTTTTATATAAGATTTTTTTGTGTTTTACCTATATCTGTTGTCGCTTCTTTAAACAGTTTATTTTCAGTATGAAATATGTTAAAGATTTATGTAATATATCAGATTCAGTGCGAAAGGTTAAAATAACAAGTCCGTCGTTTTCGAAAGATAAATTACACTAATATTTTGTTCTTGCAAGAATGGGTCTCCTGTTAATAAATTATTAAGTTTTCTAGTGGAAATGTTCATAATTGCGGCTTGGCAAACGAAATTGGAGGACGATTTCCAACGAATCGAGTAGAAGCAACGATAAATCAGACGAAAATTGTGGAAACAATTTATTGTTTATCTTTGATCCTGGAATTAGAGACGTCGGGAGCGGCGTGGGCTTCGGAACGCTCTTAACTTAACCGGGGAATCATCCGATTGTCAAATAAAACCTTCAGTAACAGTTCGTTGGCCAAACATCGGGTGAATCACCGAGCTTAAGCAGATCATCGAGACCAGATCCGGATGATCACCAGGACGACGACGACGACGACGATCCTGTGCGTTTCGAAGGAGCTAAAAGTGTCGCGCTTTTCGATCCTACTCCTGCTGCGAAAGCTCGAAATAACCGTGCGACACGCGACTTCGTAATAACCGTTTCGTCATTAAGGTAACGGCATAACCGCACTATAAGTGGTCTATTTATATTGGGGACTGGCCGAAATTCAATTCCCAAAATATCCGGATGCTGGCCGGAAAATCCGTGCAGAGAGGCCAAACGAAGAGGAGGAGGTTGACGAAAATTGCTGATATCCGATCCGAAAATAACAGTTTCCCAATCCGAAATAGAACCTTTCCCAACAGCAACTCGAAGAACAAGAAAACAAACACACTCAGAACAAAAAAAAAACACAACACACGAAAGAAATAAAAGAGCAACAGTATCTCAAAGTGAACTACATTATTATATCCTCTGAGTAACCGAAAATTGACACGTTACAACATTTCTATTTTTCCACTCCTCTTAGTTTCATTTCTTTTCCAGCCAGTTCACATTTATCTTAATATTAATAATCGCGAAAATAGATTGCTTTTTATATATTTGGGGATGCTTTTAGAGACGATTAATTGGATTGAAGAAGCGAAAGCGCGGATAAATAAATATTGCAGGAAGCCGCGGCGGTTCCGTTGCGTAACGCTTTACGACTTCGTGCCGCGAATTACGAGCAGCTTTCAAACGTTGGATGTGCATTTGACACTCTATTTACTGTTCACTCCCGACGTGTTTCAGTTTCTTTGAGTAATTTTGGGCTGCTGATGTATTTCCGGATGTTCGCAATTATATCATGTGTTTATTTTTGTGTTGCGTTCAGAAATTATGATACTTTTTCAGTTTTACTGGCTTTTAAATGTTAAATTCAATGAGAAAAGTTTGCATGTTGGAAAATTATATTTGACATCTATCAAATAGTTTAGTTGATTTTGGTTGATATTAGTTGATAACAGTTAATTCATAAGCCTTTCATTGACATTAGTTGATATCATTTGATATTAATGTAAGAAAGTTGACATATTTTGACATCTGTCAAATATATAGTTGACATAAGTTCACATATATTAACGTAAGAACAAAATTATTTAACATCTGTCAATATAAGTGGACATCATATGAATTAGTTGACATATTTCAAATATATAGTTTATAATATTAGATATGTTATATTCAACAGACAAAAGGATTTAGTTATCATAAATTGACATTAGTTGACAGTTTTAATTTTGTATTAAAGTTGACATCTGTCAACATAAGTGGACATCATATAAATTAGTTGGCATATATCATATATATAGTTTACAATGTTGGATGTTCCATTCAAGAGAAAAAGGCTTTAGTTGTCATAAATTGACATTAGTTGACAGTTTTAATTTTATATTAATGTTGACATCTGTCAATATAAGTGGACATCATATGACATTAATATGAATTATTTGACATATATGAAATATATAATTTATAATGTTAGATATGTTATATTCAATAGAAAAAAGGATTTAGTTATTATAAATTGACATTAGATAACAGATATAGTTTGATATTAATGTAAGATGGTTGACATATATAAGTCTATAGTTGGTATAAGTACGAAATTAGTTGACATACTATCAAATATTTAGTATGTAATGTCAAATATGTGAGATTAAAGTAAACATGGTTTTAGATGACCTGGATATTAGTTGACATCACTTAACATGCACGTCATAAATTGATATAATTTGAAATTAGTTGACATTAGCCAACATCAAAGGACATCATTGGATATTAAAACAAATTAGTTGACATATTTTGACATCTATCAAATATCTAATATGTAATGTCAAATATGTGAGATTAAAGTAAACGTCGTTTTAGTTGACTTTGTTTGATATTAGTTGACATCAGTTAACATACAAGTCATAATTTGATATAATTTGAAATTAGTTGACATCAGAGGACATCATTGGATATTAAAGCAAATTAGTTGACATACTTTGACATCTATCAAATATCTAGTATATAATGTCAAATATGTGAAATTAAAGTAAACATGGTTTTAGATGACCTGGATATTAGTTGACATCACTTAACATGCACGTCATAAATTGATATAATTTGAAATTAGTTGACATCAGCCAACATCAGTTATGTAAATTCTTTTAACTTCTGTCTTGTTTAAAATGTCAGATATTTGAGTTTAAATTGAAAATGACTTTAGTGGATTCTGAATGACATTAGTTGACATATTATAACATTCATCAAATATATAGTTTATAATGTCAGATATGTGATATTAAAGTGAAAATGACTTTAGTTGACATCAGTTAACATACAAGTCGTAAACTGACATAAGTTTGACATTAGTTAATAAAGTAAACTTCAATTCAAATTTTGAGTATTTCCATATTAAATTAAGAATGTTATATATAAATGTAACCATAAAGTTATAGAAATTTAGAAATTTATTGCAGAACGGTGGGAATATTTTCTGCATTTATAACAGTTTTGATTGGCGTCGTAAAGTGTCGGTTTTATTGTAATTGCGAGTACACTTTCCTAAAAATATTTCCGTGTGATGCACCGATATAAATGCGCCGAAATAGCTGAATCATTTGTTTATAGACATAACACATATTCCGCTCTTAATTCAAAAGTGCGAAAGAGCGAGAAATGAGCGACGAATCACAAAACAAAAATCACTTAACCGGACCAAAAACAAAGCGAGGAAATAGTTCAAAGTTTACACTTTGTCGTAGCACTTCCCATTTCATCCACATGTTTCTTAAATTATACGACTGTTTTGTCACGGTTTTAATGGACTCAAAATCCATTAAATTCATCAATTCTGTTAAATTTGTAAAGACTGTTTATTTCCAAACATATTGGTTTAATTTTGTCACTTAACTTTTAACGGTAACCATTTCATTTACATGTTTGTGACGATTTTCAGGGATTCGAAAATCCATAATATTTCTGTTGAATTATTTCAAATTATTGATTTTGTTGTTCCACGAAACTTTTTCAGTTTTTTATTAACCTGAAAACAAATTTTCCAAAATTATGATCCCATCTCATGCACGTTTCATAAATTATACGACTGTTTTGTCACGGTTTTAACGAGCTCGAAAATGCATTAATTTGTAATGTATTTCAATAACTGATGTTTTACTATAAAACTTTTAGTGTTTGGTATTAAATACATCAAAAACTATTAAATTTTTTACTTGCATTTGAAATAATCGATTTACTTATTTTTCCACAACAGTTCGTTAACCTGAAAACAGATTTTCCAAAAATTGTGTTTCTTAAAATACTTCTCCTTTTCTTTTAAATTGAGTAAATCCAGAAACGGTGATTTCGTGTTCTGGTGATTCTCTTTAGTTATTTTTATACTGCGATTGCTAAGGTTTCGCAGAATTTGCAATCACTTTATCATCAGGTCTCGAAGTGTCAACTTTTCCAAAGAAATATTATCTTTGGATGTGAACTAATTTCAACTATTTTTGTTTCACGTTTTACGAAAGAATCTTGAACAATCTTACTGTAAAAATGTAACAGCATATTTATAACTTACTTTAACGTTTTGCAACATAAATTGTTTCAATTTCATAATTATTAACATTGTATGACTCAATATCCAACAACATTGACAATAATGACATTTGGATTGACAGGTGAATATAGAGAACATATGGATTCACAAAAATTGCAATGACTTCATCATCAAGCCTCGAAGTGTCAACTTTTCCAAAGAAATATCTTTGGATGTGAACTAATTTCAACTATTTTTGTTTCACATTTTACGAAAGGTTCTTGAACAATCTTACTGTAAAACCGTAACAGCATATTTATAACTTACTTTAATATTTTGCAACATAAATTGTTTCGAAAATGCAGTAATAATTTCATAATTATTAACATTGTATGACTTAATATCCAATGACAACATTGTATGACTCATTATCCAATAACATTGACATTAATGACATTTGGATTGACAGATGAATATAGAGAACATATGGATTCACAAAAAATGCAATGACTTCATCATCAAGCCTCGAAGTGTCAACTTTTCCAAAGAATTATCTTTGGATGTGAACTAATTTCAACTATTTTTGTTTCACGTTTTACGAAATCATTTTGAATAATCTTACTGTAAGACTGTCATAGCATATTTATAAATTACTTTAACGATTTGCAACATAAATTGTTTAAAAATGCAGCAATAATTTAATAATTATTAACATCTTCTCAATATCCAATGGCAACATTGTAAGAGTCAATATCTAATGGCATTGACATTAATGACGTTTGAAATGACAGATGAATGTCAATATCTAATGACATTGACATTAATGACGTTTGGAATGACAGATGAATTTTGATAAATAAATCTTCAAAATCTTTGTATAAAAGTAGTTCAACTTTGACAGCTTATAACAGCCATATATTCCATAAATCAGACAGTAAAGTATTGATAAAACTTGTGATTTGAATAAAAAATTGATATTTTGTTGTACTTGATGATATCCAAAAAAGCTGATAATGTTTGAACGGAGATGACAGAGCGACATGACGTTTCTGCTGTCACAGAGGTGTCTAATTTTACCAAGACGATGGCGCCAGATGAGTTACGTAAGATGCAGAATTCGAGTACTCTATTAAGTGTGCTCATCATCATTTCTCTTCGAAAATTACATGTTTGTGTTCAAGGAAAGACGTATTTGTAGGTGTCGTTGTTTTCTTGGTCTTTTCAGTTGTCGAGTGGCGTCCAACTAGAGATAAAGCAGACGCACACTCGGATTTTCTATTAAAAGGTCAGCAGTCGTGTGGAGACGATTCGTAAGAAAACAACTAAATACGAGCGGTCACCAAGATCTTTGTGAGACAAAAACAGAGGGGGATTATTTATAATTTTCGTGCGTTGTTGTTTTCCTTTTTTTTTTTTTTCGTTGCGTGTTGTTTGGTCGTGTGTGCAAGGAAAGAGAAAGCGGCGGTGGCAGGACGCGACGCCTGGCGTCCCGACGCTCCGGTGCGATTAGACGCGCTCCGTCACATGCCGAGTAACAACCGCGAAACGCATTGCGGCCCGCAGCTATGTGCAAACCATGCCAGTGGTTCGTCGATGTTGTGCTGAAGTTCATTGAGACCATCCATCCATCTGGGTGTTGTTGTTACTTCATAAGCTATTGTTGTTGGTGTTGTTGAACTGATTCCCGAGAATCGTTGGAGATGTCTTCGGAGACGTCGCCGATGTCTTCGACGCAGGCCTCGCCGAAGGTGAGGCCCAGGAAGCAGCTGGGATGGGCGCCTCCGTCCCTGTACATCCCGCCGCCGCAGGCCCAATTCGCCGGCTTTCAGGGTGGTCCGTACAGCGCCCACAGCGGGGTGTCCAGTTTGAACATGGGTGTTCCACCTGGTGCGGCGCATAGGGGCCAGAAGGGCGCATCCGATTTCATGTTCAATCAGTTCAACGGCATAAGGGATTTCACAATGAGCACTGCAAAGTCGGGATTGGGGATCGGGGAGAAGAGCGCTTTCTGGATGTACAACAAACTGAGCTCCTGGAGCAAAAAGTGGTTCACGCACATCTTCCTCACCTTCGTCATCGTTGCGTACACCGTCGGAGGTGCTCTGATGTTTCAAACTGTCGAAGGTAAACGAAAAATTGAAAAAAATAAACAATTTATAGTAATTATTTATTATTTTTTGTTATTATTTGGTAACAAAATTAGGAAACAATCAGAACTAATTATTAGTTCAAACGTTTCTAATTGGTAGTTCAAAAATCATTAGTTTGTCTCAATTATTGATATTAACATTACATTACAATTATACAAAAAACAAAGAAAAAAAGCACTGAAAAGCTTATTCAAAACATTATGAAACAATAATATATAAGAAAATAACACTAAACAACACATAATTTCGTTCATTTAATCATAAAATAATTACCAAAATCCTACAATCTTTTAAAAAATGTAACAAATTACATATGTGTATTTTATAATTACATCTAAAGCATCCTTATAATTGCATCTCTTCACATAACCAATGTTACAAAATCATAATTAGTTTTTGATACACAATTAATTATAGAAATAGTTGCAAAAAAGGGATTTTTTTTTTGAAATTTTATATAGTAAATCGAAATCTATCCAACTTCCATTTGTGTGTTTTTCAATTACATCAAAATCGACTTTATATTGGCATCTTTTCATATAACTATTGTCACCTAATCTTAATTAGTTATATGAAATTATACAATTAGTTACTTTGTTTTAACGTCTACTTTGTATTGGTACCTTTTCATTTAACTATTGTCACCTAATTAGTTATTGAAATTCTACAATTAGTTACTTTGATTTAACGTCTATAATTTTCAATCAATTAACAAAACACGACAATGAAGTTATTGTATACGAAAATTATAATTGTAGTGTGTAATTTGTAATCTGTTAAATTTGACATGAAACAAAGATTTTTCCATCTTTCAAAATGATTCTTAGAAACAATGTTATAACAGTTATTAAATCATTTGACATATCGAACTTACGGCCTTTCCAAAAAGCTTACTTATTGATTCATGGATTATATAATGTTTATTTGTTACAAATTGTCGAATTTAAGCAAAAAAGTGTTTTTTTTATGTTTCGAAACACTTCGAAAACGTTATTTTAATTATTAATAACTTAATTTATATAATCCAATTAAAAACAAAGCAATGATGTTTCCAAAAAGCCTACTCTGATTATGGAATATATTGTTCATAAGATGTCAAATTTTAACAAACAAAAACTTCATTTTCCATATAATTTTTGAATAGTTCTAGAAAAGTATTCCAAGTAGATTTTTGTTATTCGTAAAAATGTAGTTTTCTATGAATAATTACAATATTTTAATGAATCTTAAAAGATAAGAAAATTATATATTCATGTAGAAATTGCAATTGAAACCAATATTACTTGTAATATAAACTTTCTTATATTTGAGTCATAAGAATCGTATTACAATAATATTTACTTGATTAAAGTAAATGAAAAAGTGTTGATTTCCTAATTAGAAATTGTATTTTTTAAATACTGTGTACAAATGTACAAATATTCAGTATTCAAAATATGTAACATATTATTCATTCTATTGTAATCAATGCAAATTATTCTTATAATTGGTAATTAGCAAACAGATAATTAAAAAAGAAAAAGTGAAATTATCACATTGTTTTTCAACACGTTTCATCGTATTTTTTGTTATTATCGAATAAATATACAATACGTGGATAAACTTGCATAACAAAGTTTCCGTTGAAATAATTATGTAATTTACGATTTTTTCTGCACTTTTTGTAGTCACGTCTCACGGATTTTCAAATATAAATGGTGTTAAAATTGTAAATACGGAAAACTTATAAAACTCTTCTTTTTATTTCTTAAGAAATAAAAAAGAATGCATTCACTTTAAACTAGTTTCTTAATTAGGATTCACAAAAGTGTGCGAAACTTTCGCAGCGAAAATCTCTTTCCACCAAACTCATTTGCATTTCATTTTCCTTACGATATTCATGATGTAATCGCATCAATAAATTTATACATAAGAGTGTTAAAAAGTTAATTTTTATATACATATATTGTCTGTTGTTTTTTGCTTTGCGATTTCGTAATGGAATTGGACAATTTTCCGCTCGATGCGTTTCCTCATTTTCCTGATCCAGTTCCCTCTGATATGCAGATGACGTTCGCTTTTCCCACGCTCGTTTCCATAGGGACCATTAAACATGTGGGAACTCCCTTTGCTTCAATTATTTTCTGCTGACATTTCCTTTATTGCTTTTGTTATTACTTTTTCCGACGAAACAACGATCCACATTTCTTAATACACTTTTCCAGCATTACCGATCTCAATCGAGTTTTCCACTTCGTGTTGTTGTTCAACGTTTTGGATATTTTCATTTAAGTTAAGGCAATTAATTAATATTTCTTTCTTCTGAGAATCAATATTTACAATGCAACAAAACTATAATATTCTTACGATAATTCAGCAAATTTTAATCATGTTTTCAACAGAAAATTCATCATCTTCTTAAATTGGAAAGCTTCTACCAAAAAAAAAACACTAAAATTGCGTAATGCAATTTTACGTTTCGTTCGGAGTTTAGCATCAATAAACTTAAAAAGTTGTAAACTTAATGTAAAGCCAATTAAATTATCGATAAAAACTGAACGAAACACGTTTTTTTCTTCAAGAAATCTAACGAAGTATAAGCGTCACGTTTACTACGGGCGTAATTCATGAAATAAAATCGTGAAAAATGAAATGAATAAATCACGTGGACCAAATGGAAGATGATGTTTCCATGACGATCGTTAAATTAATTGAAGACTTACGTCTATTTGTGAGCGCGTAAACCCGAATGGCTGAAAGATTTACATTACTTCTGATGCGTTTTTCCTTCAATCTTCCGTAAGGAACTTATCGAAATACGTAGTAAAGTGTAAAATAAGCACGCGTAATTTAGTGTTTTCTGCATTATACGTTTATTGGAATATAAAGGTCATTTCCAAAAAGCTTTTCAGGATTATCTGAAAAGAAGTATTGCAAAATTCTTTCATTTTGTTGAAAATATTGTATTGGGGCGGGAAGTATGAGGTCAATTAGCCATTTGGTCAAATTGTGACAAATAAAGATTAATTTGTATTGTTAAATAAACAAAAAAACATACAATTGTGTTATATTAATCGTTAAACAAGTATGTGTTTGGTGGAGAGGACTAAGTGAAGTACCTTGGGGAACTACAAACTTTGTCCTTGAACGAAAACAATCGCTGTAATAGCATTTGTCAAACGTCGATTTTAGTTCAAGTTGAGTGACCAACTTTCGTTTAAAACTATGCCTTTCTATCTGGTGGAGAGGTTAAAGTACATTACCTGAGGGATTTTCAAACTTTCACCTTGAACGAAAACAATCGCTGTAATAGCATTTGTCAAACGTCGATTTTAGTTAAAGTTGAGTGACCAACTTTCGTTTAAAACTATACGTTTTTATATGGTGGACAGGTCAAAGTATATTACCTTAGGGAACTTCAAACTTTCACCTTGAACGAAAACAATCGCTGTAATAGCATTTGTCGAACGTCAATTTTAGTTAAAGTTGAGTGACAAACCTTCGCTTAATACTTTAGAGGTCAAAGTATATTACCCTAGGGAACTTCAAACTTTGACCTTGAACGAAAACAATCGCTCTGACAGCTTTTGTTGAACGTCAATTTTAGTTAAAATTGAGTGGGGAAAACTGGAAATTATGTGGGAAAAACTCATTTTGCGTTCAATTCTAATTAACTTCGTTTAAAACTATGCGTTATTTTACGTTGCAAAAAAATAGTAATGAATGATGAAAACGCGCATTCAAGTAATGCATAATACGAGAGTATAAAAAACACGAAAACAAAAGAACTGCGAGAGCAGTTGTCCCGGTAATGAAATATTCCGAGAATTTATGGTTTCATAAAATAGCAATCACTGCTCCAAATTGGATGTTTTTCTCTGCTTTGGTAAGGCTTGGACTTGTCTTATCGCTGTTTTCTTATTATATCAATGCTGTTGCCTGTGTTGTCCCTGAAATAAGTTCTATTTATAATCATTACAAGTCGCGAATTTTTTTTTTATGAAAAAAAAGAAGGTAATATTTATAAATAATTTAAACGAAATGAAGCAGTCACATTAATCCGTATTTATAGTCGCGTTTCGCTGAATGAAAGTGTCCTTTTTTCAAGCCTCTGCCAAAACGGCGATTATTTAATCGCCAGACATTTTATTGTACGATTGTCCAAAGAAAGTGTATTGTTTTGAAACGCACACTACTTTACTAATTCGTGTCGTACAGGACTCTTGGACACGAAAATAATAAGATTCCAAGCGTGTGTTTTTGGCATTTGCACTCGCCGAAAAATACTCTCTTTTTCTCTTTTTTGGCATCTCCGGTTACCGGTTTTTTTCCGCAGACTGTTTGTGTTTGTGTTTTCGGTTTATTTTGTGTTTTGCGATTTCGATTGAATTGTCGTGTAAATTGTTTAGGCGATACGTTTTATTTTATGACTGAGTTTATTTTAGATTCTTCGTTTCTCTCTTTTCGTTTTCTTTTTTATTATTATTGGGTATCGAGATACAAACTCTTCAGTTTAGCGGTGGATCCGATCGTTACGGATCTGGATTCGTGTTATGCAACCAGAGATGCGCGATGATCTTAAATACACTCATACCTCGCTTTACGGCCTAGATACGTTCCACGAGACTTGGCCGCAAAGCGAAAAGCCGTATAAGGAATCAATTATTGCGCTTGCGCAAATCGACAACGTGCCTTAATTGAAGAGGGCCGTTATAGCGAAATGCCGTATAAAGAACGACCGTATAGCGAGGTGTGGATGTTATCTACTTGTAACTTTAACTACTTGTAAGATTAACAGTTAACTTCAAATGTTGAGTTGATCAGTAATCAGAAATGATATACAGTAATACTCCTTTTAACGTTACCTTTAACTTACATGTATTCACAAATATTTATAAAACATAAAGTAATATTTGTACTACTTTGCATCATATTGACATTTGTACTAAAGTTGTATCTTCCGTTGTTGGAAAAGCTTGGGAAACTCTACAATAGAACATTAGGAACTCATCAGCTGATATTGACAGCTATTATTTGAATATTTTCTTGGTAACATTGCTAAAACCAATGAGAAACTAATAATGTATTTCATATTTATTACAATTTCTAAATGAAGGATATGTAATTTCCAAAACAAACAGATAATATTACAAGTTAGTTTAAAGTATGAGATGACTGATCCTTAAAAAATGTTGAGAATGTTTCAATATGATTTTATTAAAGAAAAAAAATATATAGCAAAACCAAAATATGACTTTTCTTGGCAACTCGAAAATACCAGACGGTCAGTGACGTTTGTCCACCTACGTGAATACAACAAAAATGTGCCGTAGAATTTGTGACGTAACATGGGCCATTTTGTAAGTGACGTTTGAAATTGCATGTGACGTATGTTGTTGACAGTTAAAGAAATTATATAGTTTGTTTATCCATTCAATATAATTAGATTAACTTTGGTTTGTTCTAACAAATTTAAGATTAAATTAACTTAAAAGTATTAAGATGTATTATTTGAGATAATGTTAGAAACGTCATCTGTCATCATAAAAGTAACATGTTACAAATAATAACGTTTTAATGAATACTTTATATTATACTGAAAAATCTCCTTAATTAGGATCTGAAAAATGTCAAAATTATTGACATTAGTGTCGACATGACACTTATTTGAGATAATGTTAGAAACATTGTCTGTCATCATAAAAGTAACATGTCACAAATAATAACGTTTTAATTAATACTTTATATTATACTGAAGAATCTCCTTAATTAGGACGTGAAAAATGTCAAAATAATTGATAATAGCGTCGACATTGTCAAATAGATGTCTTATTTGAGATGTTAGAAACGTCAGCTGTCATCATGAAACAAACATGTCACAAATAATCCAATAATATTCTTAAAGTTTTAATCAATACTTAATAGTATACTGAAAAATCACCCAAACTTGGAGATGAAAAATGTCAATATGATTGATTGACATTGGCGTCGACTCGATTAAATAGATGTCAATATAAACGTCAACTGTCATCAAGAAACAAATGTCACAATTAAACCAAAAATATGATATTGAAAAATTCCTTAAATTAGGATCCAAACAATTTCAAGATAAGTGCGCCAAATTCAAAATCAGAATTGTTTAATATAGTATTTTTAATTTAACAAATCAACAAATAATTGGTTAAAAAGTTTCTAATTATGATTAATTACAAAAAAACTATCAAGAACAGTTTCATTTCTTTTGCTTTGTTAATTGAAAGCTCTAAATAGAATAATAAATAATAATTTGAAAAATGCGTTCAGTTTTCGTGTATAATTTGGCGGAACGTCGAAATGGGTTTGGATGCTCTACGTAATAAATAGAATGATCGGCTCATTAAATCCAACAGCCAATTGACTTATTTATAATACACTTTGCTTCAAGCGAAAGCGCAAAACCAACCCTGACGCACTAATTCCAACTAAATGAATTCCAGGTAGCATCGAGGAGAAAATAGTGGAGATAGACATAAGGGCAAAGAGGACGGTCCTCATCGAAGAATTAAGGAACCTGTCCATAGTGATCCCTCGTGACAAATCCGTAGGAGAATGGCACGGAATTGCGACGGCCAAGATTCAGGACTTCGAGGATTACGTGATCGAAGCTTACAAGAACCATCAGCTTATTGTTGCCAATCACGGCCCGAAGATATGGACTTTCTGGAACGCCGTCGTCTACTGCAGCACAATTTACACGACAATCGGTGAGTAATTTATTAAGAAACCGGATCAATTTAAAGACGAACTGAAGATGATTCATCTGCACCGTTTTTGATGTGGGGTCTTAAGTCATAAACTCTTGCCAAGTTTCTGTAGCAAATTAGCGCCGATGAATTTACGAGTGTCAATGTCGTAAATGTCAGATGTGATTTAGTTTTTTTTGGGTGGGAGCGGTGAAGTTTGTGGTTCTGGAAGTCTTGTTTATGGGTAGTAATATGGAAAATCTCAGTTGCTGCTGTAATGAGGTTTTCGGAATTAATTAGGCGATGAGCGTGAAATGCTTTTGTTTCTGTGCCAATTTTGCGGTATTAAAATATCAATGATGGCTTACTTAGCAGATTGTTGGGTCGATAATGAACTTCCAGAGGTTTGGGTGTTAATAGACTGCGTTTTTATTACGTGTTTTCACATGTAATTGCTACGTAAATATTATGAATTGAAAGGAAAGCATCCGCTCACGATCGATTAACATATGTATCTTCATATTTGAACGACTTATTGATGACTTAGATTTAGTTATACTTAGTAATTCTAAAGAATCATTTAGGAAAGTCATCATAATTTAATAAGAGTTTAATGTATTGAACTGATATTTAGACTTTCATGAAATTTTATAATTTCATATAATAATTTTGGAAAGTAATACCTAGCTCTTTGTTAAACTTAATAATTACATAAAATAAGTTAGAACTTGAAGACTTTATACCATATTTTTTTGTGCTTAACGTGGGCGTAATACTTTCGTATTAAAAGATGTAATGTAACCAGAAACTGAAATTAAAAAAATATGTTATGACGAATATTAAAAATAGTCGTAATTCGCGGTTTCCCAAAAATAAATCGTCGAAGCAGTAAAAGCTGTCTCCGGATTTTGATTAACGGCCGATCGGATTTGTTTGCTGATGCTGCTGCATCTGCACCAGTCATCAACACCGATTGAAGCACATCAATTATTCGTGCAGAAATGCCGCATGGAAAGACACGAGAGATCAACAGCTGCGGCCAAAGCGAGGAACATGTTTATTCTGGAGGAATCGTTCAAATGGAATTCGTGCTCCCGTCATCGCGGCAATCTTTCGGGAAAGAATGCGCGCCTACGTTGCCAAAAATGTGCCAACCTGTGACCAACCTAAAATAATTACATAAAAAAATATGGAGTAGAACAAGAAGAATGAAGAAGTAATATGAGTAAAAGATATATAAGAGGACGAGGATTAAAATTAACTTTTTGTATTTATTTCTTGGTTTCGGTATTTTGAACGTTTTGGAAGAGGATGAGAGAGCGGTGCGCGCCGAGTCTCCTATTTATATTTTCGAACATTGCAGTGACAGCTAGGAACGTTCGGCCTGAACTAAATGCGATTTCGGTCCGGGATCTCGGGTGGAGCGCTCCAAAAATAGCTTTAGTCTCGAAAGCATGGATACTGTGCAAACATCTGCTGCAGCAGAAACGAACGAAGAGGATGCTATCAAAAACATCGAAGCCCTCGTCACACCTGAGCAGGTGTTAAGTGCCAACGTGGCGCGAAGAAGAAGGACGATCGCGAGAAGAAGGAGTTCCAGCGCTAAGCAGCGCTCGAAGACGCCCGTTCGAGATGCGGCCGCTGCTATTGGACCTACGACCTCGAGCGAGGAGGAGGAGGATGACGATGCTGTGGATAAAGCTACGAGACTGCCCGAACGACCGCAACGAAAGGTATTCGCTAGTGATAAACCGAAGGAGGACGATCCGAAGTCGAACAGTAAGATGATAAGCGACTCATCCTCTCGGGAGGATGATAAGCCTAAGGCAACGGACTCCAGTTCCAAAGAGGAGGAAGTCAAGAAACCTAGGAGAATCCGCAGAAAAACTGCGGATTCTAAAGAGGGAAGCCTTTCCAGAAAATCCTCATTCAAAGATTCCTCCGAGCGAAGCGCAAGTCTGCCCAGGCAGTTCGAAGAGCAACTTTCGAAATTGGACAACTTCGTTTCGAGCAACACCAAAGATCTTTTAGGCTTCCTCGAAAAAGCCAAAAGTACCGTTGAAGAGAAGGGCAAAGAGTTGCGGAAGAAACGCTTCAACAAAAAAGAACCTCTGAAGAGGAGTCGCTCCACCCCAAAACAACTAACGGAGGAGGATCTGCTCGAGAGCTTCAAAAGAGCCCAAATTCAAACGGCTCTAAGAGAAAAAGAACGTTCGAAATCAGCGGGTCGTTACTCATCGGCAAGCGAATCTCCGGAACGACCGACTCGAAAACCGAAACCCGCAGAAATCAAACCCAAAACCAAGAAACACCATGGCATCAAATCGAATAAAATCGTCGAAATCCTCGACCCGAAGACCTCGAAAGTCATAGCCACCAAAGACGTGGGTGAAGTCACCCACATGCGTTTCAGGGACGCCTTCAAAATCTTCCGTTTCTACTCGATTCGCGAAATCTTCTCCGAGTACAGAAAATACAAAAAAGATTTTGCCGAAGAGTACAACAAAATCTGGTTGTACAGCAAAAAGTGCTTCAGTCATCTGCTGATCCTCCTGATCTTCTGCGGGTTGGGAGGTATAGTCTTCAAGTTCACCGAGGGAGCTTTCGAGAGCTTCTACAAGTGCGGAGTTAAACGCGTCAAACGCGATTTCGTCGACCTGCTGTGGGTCAAGAGTCACAATTTGCGAGAAGAGGAATGGAAGTCCCTGGCGCGGAATAAGCTGAGGAATTTCGAGGACGAGCTTCACGCGGCTCACGAAGCTGGCGTTCATTCGTACAGTGGGCAGAAGTCGTGGAGTTTCTTGAACGGAATCGTCTATTGTCTCACCATCGTCACGACCATAGGTTGAGGATGATTTGTTTGTTTTTGCGATTCCTCAGAATGGGTTGAATTTATTGTATTCTTGTTGTTCTCGTTGCAGGATACGGTCATCTCTATCCGACGACGACGACCGGACAAGCTCTGACCATCGTCTATTCGCTTATTGGAATTCCGCTCTTCTTGATCATCCTCACGGATTTCGGTAAACTCTTCACCAGATGCATCAAGTTCTTGTGGTCTTTCGTGCGGAGGGTCTACTACACCGGCAGCTGCAGAAAAGTCAGGAAACAAGCGCAAGTTCAGGTAAACGTACACGCATTTACTATAAAATACTGGAAATTGAGTTATAATTTTTCTCATAGGAAATCTTCAAAGGTGCCCAGATGATGTACGACATCGCAAGGTTCCGAAGGCCTTCGGCCTTCGATCCGAGCATGCAGAATCAGGATGGAACCGAAGGCAGCAACACCGCTCCTCCGACCCCTGCCATCTCCAACTTCGAGATTGACGACGAGTTCAACCTTCCCATCTCCTTGGCCATCCTCCTCCTCGTCCTCTACATATTCCTCGGCGCAGTGCTCTTCTGCATCTGGGAGCACTGGGACTTCTTCACGTCCTTCTACTTCGTCTTCATCTCTATGTCCACCATCGGCTTTGGCGATTACGTCCCCCGGCATCCAGTCTTCATGATCGTCTCCATCGTTTACCTCGTCTTCGGTTTAGCTCTCATGTCTATGTGTATCAACGTCGTCCAAGTTAAATTAAGTGACACCTTCAGTCACGCCTCCGCTAAGATCGGAGCGACGATAGGTCTGGGCGTTGCTGAAGAGGATGGGAGCATCCAGGCAATTCCACCCAAACTCGTGGAGATGCCTCAAGTCCACGGCTCGCTCACCGAGGTCAACGAGGAGCTCAAAGGGCCGACGACCTCGGATCGAAATTAAATTAGTTCATTTTTTTTGCATTTTTTTTACGTTTCACCTTAATAATTATTACATGATGTTACTACGAATAAGATCCTTTTCCGCCCCTCCAAGTTTTGTGATTTGTTGCTCTTGAAAGAATGCCATTGTTGATTAGGATTAAGACATTTGATTAGTTTTAAACAGAATGCAACAATATATATTAAATAGTATCATGCATAAACATATCCACACTCGACATGTTAAATGAATAAATATATCATTATTATTAATTAGTTATAAAATGAAAAAAACTCATAAAATTTAATTTTAATTGTTTCATCCAATATAATTAATTTTGTATACTATTAAGTAAACATCATTATTTTTCATTCAAAAATTTGACAGATGTCAAAAATAATATGTTTTGACATCTGTCAAATTCATAATTGCTTATGTAAGTCACATTGTTCAACTTTGACGTATGTCATTGTAGTAAATCATTTGCAATTAAATTAAATATTTAAAAACGAAAATTCTATGCAAATTTATATTTATATATATTTACAAAAAACTACATATAAGTATACTTTAAAAGTTTAAAGTATTAGTAAAAAAAATAGAATTTGAAGTAAACAGAAAATATTTGTCAAATAGTTTTGAATAGTTCTTAATATGTAATTTTAATCTGAAAAACGTTTAATAGTTTGTTTTTTCTTGAGAAAGATATGAAGAAAGTTGTATATTTTGAGTTGCGTCTTGCTTAAATTCACTAAATGTAAACCGCTGTTCTATAACTTAATTGTAACATGTAGAATCAAAATGTCTTATTTTCATCTTGAACTAAAGAAAGAGTTGATATTTCTTATATAAAAAAATGTGTTTAACTGTTTAAAATTCATTACTTTCTCAAGTTTAGTTTGTTGTAGATGAAGCCACGCAAAATCTTATATAAGTTTAGTTGGTATGCCTGCGTTTGGTTACATAATTATTGCTCGTGCAGTTGCCTAGCACATTTCGGGATATGGAAATACCCGTCAGCTGACTGCTTGACAGAAGCCAAACACGGTCAGCTGTTGGACGCAGGTATCTGTCATCTTCGATTGTTTTCTACTGTTTTCAGGACCAACTCCCATGCATTCACCGCATCCCATTAATATCACGATTTTCCGATGGTTGTGTTTGGTGGAAGCCACCGTTCGACCATGCGTCGAGGTCAATTTATAGAGGCGGACCTCGGCTCTCTTTTCATTCAAGTCCGAGACGCCGTCGCGTGTGCAATTGTTTTATGTGTACAGTATTCGGTTCGTGGAACTGCAGGAGGTTTTATCGGCAAGTCTTCCTGCTGAAGAGTTGAGGGACGTTCAAGATGAATGTGATCGGTGGAATCGAAGGGTAAGCCCCCCGACAGTTAGGAGTGCTGCTGCTGCTGCACAGGTTGACATTTAAACAGCAACTCACGACACTTTCGATTGTGGTAACATTGACCGGTTATTATCGTTGGAGGTACTCAGGTTCTGCGCCAAACGAATTATCTTCACATGTAACATATGTTTGATTGTAGCAACAACTTCATTTTGTTGTCACAGAACTGATAGGAGTTCCAAAAGGTTCCATTGTTGGTACTAATGAATACAAACTTCAATATTCAAATTTAAATTATTGGTTTAGATTCAGAGACGAATCATCTATTAATTATTTGGAAACTAATTAATAGTTAAGAGATTAGTTAAATTGGCTTAATCCTCGGAGACAGCAGTAGTGAACAAGAAAATTGCTTAAGTCCAATGTAAACGGAGCTGTGTACCATTTGTTCTCGTTGTTGTATCAATGGTATCGCTATTTGCGCACTTGAATCTCTCGACAAGTTGTTTGTAGAACAAACAACGCTCGTTATCTTTTGCATAATGAATGGATCATTTGCAATCCCGTTTTTCGCGTCGAAGTGCGAAAAAGTGCAAACAAAAACGAGTAATAACATAATTACTACTATAAATCTTATAACACGCACGTAATTAAATGGAAAACAAATTTAAGCACACTTTGTTTTTAACTAGACAACTTTGGTTAATTTGTCAATAGTTATTTAATAGATATTTCTGTTTGTTATAAAGTTTTCTTTGTTATTTTGGGTCTACAATTAAAGTTATTAAACTGTAATTTGTAAAATTGCGTTTAAATAACTATTACTGTTGTTTCCAACTTTGATGTTAATGCACAGATTAGCAGTTTTGATGAGGAAGAGCTCAATTGAAAGGAGTTTGGAAGAGCGGTAATTGAATGATGACGATGAATCAAGCGAGGAACCCACGTGTTGTTGTACCACGGTTTCCTGCATAGTAAAAGTCGTTGTATTTCTTTTCATTTCGGTTTGCATTCCGATCCGAAAAAGGAATTTAACATTAATTCACGTTGGTTAATGACCCACCTTCTCGAAGGCCGATCGAAACCTCGGACAGACGAAGGAAAAGTTCCACACAAACATTCCTCCTCCAATCGTGTTTCTAACTCGTTTTCCTCTGCGTTCATCTCCGTGCTCCAATAACTCGGACTCTGCACGTCCATTGACCAATATAAATTCGATATTTCGGCCGTTTTCGTATCGTTGCACATCAAGGCCACAAAAATCTAAGAGAGTGAATACCAATTTCTTCATCGAAAACTGATAAATAGTAATTAAAACTTTCAAAAGTAGTACAATTAGGATAAATTAATTGATAAAATCAACTTGAAATTACCTCGAAACCTAATTTCCTATTGAAATAATTAAAAGAGGACCTAGAACTAAACCATGAGGAATTCCCAGAAAATTTAGTTTTTTATCGTTTTTTTCTTAAATATATAAATTACTAAATTAGACGTCAATTCTAATCAACAGAAATTCAAGTGAGACCTAAAACTTCAAATTTGCAAGAAACAATTTAATTATTACCCTTATTTTTCTTTGAAAGAAATTTGTTCCAAATACAAATTTTTCTTTGTGAGAAAGTCGTAAAGTCCATTAAGACCACATTTCATTCCTATTTTCTTTTTAATATCGTGATTTATCTGACTTTAAGCAAAATCTTTGACCTTGATGAATCAAACGTTTGTTACAATCGATAATCCGATAGATAAGATTAACAAAATCGGGAAAATAGTTTACAATTAACACGTAATATTAGATAAAATACAGGAAATCTAGATAAATCAATTACTTAAAATCTTTAGATTGTAATATCAGTTGAATATTTTGTTAATTTTCTTACCAAATCTTTCTGAATTTGTTGCCAAATTAATTATTAGAAATAGTATTAGTTTTATTAGATTCTTCAATTTGGAATTAGAAGTTTAATCATGATAATTCGTCAGGAAATCTATAGATAATAAGATTAATTCTCAAGTTACGAAATCTTGAAAACATGAAATGAAATTATTGTCTTTAATTTCATGCTTTTTTTTTGTAGTGGTGCTACGCATTCCACAATAGTGCTTCTCAATTTAGAAGGTAAAATAATTGCTAAAGGCAATGGTCCCGGCACCAATCACTTCCTGCTTTCAATGGAAGAGTGCTGGAAGAGAATCTCTCAGATGGTCGAGGACATCAAATTGGCCGCCGGAATCCCGAAAACGACGCCTCTGAAGGCTTTGGTAATCTCATCGAAAGACGCCGAAGGAATTGTGCTTTTAATGTTGATATGCATTTGGACAGGGTTTGAGTTTGAGCGGTTGCGAAAAGGAAGAGACTAACAACCAGTTGGCCGATGGATTGAGGAAGAACTATCCAAATGTTTGCTCGTTGTGCGTTGCCAGTAGCGACACCGATGGTAGCATAGCAGCTGTTTCCGGGAACGGGGGTGTCACATGCATTGCCGGTACTGGATCCAACACGCTCTTGATCAATCCAGATGGTACCAAGTACCAATGCGGAGGATACGGTTACATGCTTGGAGACGAAGGCAGTGGTAATATCACCAAATCCTTTCTACACTTCAAAGATCATTTAATTTCATATTTTAATTCATTAAAATATCCAAATTTTGACTATAACTCTTGCAAAGGTCTTTCTACCCAATTAATTTAAACTTTCATTCTGTATTCATATATGAAATATGTTGATTTTCGATCCATGAAATGCAATTGAAGTAAAATCACGTAGACCAATAAATAAATGCAATTGAAATTCATGTTACGTTCCACTGAAAATAAATGAATTGCATTGAAATTGTCCTTTTTAAGACTTGCATATTGCATTGAAACAGTTTTGTCGTGTGAATAACAAAAAAAAAGAAAGATACGTCCATGTCCTATTTTTAGCGCACGTAATCAGTTTTGTACATGTTCAGCATTCGCCAGATAAAATGTGTCCGTTTTCAGCATGGAAAATCGCCCACGCCGCAATCAAGTGTTGCATAGATTCGATGGACGGATTCGAGAAGAGTCCGTACCAAATAAAGACCTCCTGGAATCTGATCAAGGACCATTTCAAGGTGGAGACGAGCGTGGACCTTCTGGACCACATGTACACGAAATTCGATAAGGCTTTCATGGCTTCGCTGTGCAAGAAGTTGGCCGAAGCGGCGAGGGAAGGGGACGAACTCTCGGCTCATATCTTCCGAAAGGCCGGTGTCCATCTGGCCAAAGGGATCGCTGCTGTTGCGTGCAACGCTGCCAAAGAACTGAAGCAGAGGGAAGGTGGTCTGCACGTCTTGTGTGTGGGTTCTGTGTGGTACAGTTGGGATTTGCTCAAGGAGGGTTTTCTGGAGCAGCTGGAACGTCAGAGTGTCGTCGAGAGGTTGTCTTTGATGAAGATCAAGACCACGATTGCCGTCGGCGCTGCGTACATGGCCAGCGATAGGCTCAATCTGGATCTGAAGAAGCATTACGATGATAACTACGAGACGTTTTACACCTACAACAAGTTTCCATCGAACGGAATTTTATAATATACTTTTAACAATTAGTTTTATTTCGTCTCATCCACCCATTGATTTCTACGAAATATCATTTAAACTTTTGAAAAATTAAACATTTAAAATCACTCAAATCCAAGACACAAAATTCTGTTTGTGTTAACGATCATTTTTATATAATACGATATTATGCAACCAACATTGATTTGCGGTCTTAATTTTCATTTGAAATGTGTTGTTTCAATAATTATTAGCAAATAATAATATTTACAATTGGTTTTGTACGTAACATGCGTTCCTTATTTATTTAGTTATCCAATAAGTATTGTTTATGCAACCCAAGTTGACTGAAATAATGATTACATTTCCATGTTTGTGATGCAATCACTCTCAATATAACATTTTTAGATCTTTTAAGAATTGACAAACTTATCAATATTATATCATAGGATTCTTAACATGGTGAAAGTTATTCAAAAGTTTAAAAAGTTCTTTGAAGAGCAAACAATTTGAATATTTAAACCATTATGACGAATCTTGAAGTAACTTCTTCCACTAAACATATCAATATTATATCATAGTTTTCTCAACATGTAAAGTTCTCTCTCAATATTCAATCCATTATGAAGAATCTTGGAGTCCCTTCTTCCACTAAACATATCAATATTATATCATAGTTTTCTCAAGATTTTGAGGACCTAAAGATCAAATTTATCTCAATATTCAACCCTTCTTTCCCGAAACAAATCAGTATCATATCAATGTTTTCTTAATATTTTAAAGCTGTTAAACAAATCAATATATCATAGTTTTCTGAAGATTTTGAAGTTTTTAAAGATCAAATTTCTCTCAATTTTCCATACATTATGACGAATCTCGGTCACCTAAACAAATCTGTCTTACATCAAAGGTTTCTTAACATTTTAAAGTACTTAAAAATCAGAATTTTCTCTCAATATTTATTTAATTACTTCTGTTACAGGCGTACAAACATGATATATTATTGTCGATCTGTAGCCGAGCACATTATTTTTTTTTCCCATTTTCATTTTGGTGGCGAAAAAGCATCTAAAAAAAAGATTCACTACAAACATTTTTATAAAAAATATTCGTTCTGAGTGGTCACGCGGCGGAGGCAGTATCGCATTTTCCTGTAATAACAATCCTTCTTTTGGTTCCTAAAAACGTTCCAGTTGATCACCAAGAACAACGCTTCCCATTCGATCGCAACGGAAAACAAAAACGAACACACAGATACAAAGAAACAAAGAGTATTTTGTGATGATGATGATGATATGTTTCGAAAAAACTGCAGCCATTCTCAGTTTTTTGGAAGCATCGTGTCCAAAATGACAGCTTTTCTACCACCAAACTTGGTGCTCCTTACATATTTCGTTTTCTTATCCTCAAAACCTTCTGCATCCTTCCAAAACTAACTAACGAGAGAGGCAATAAATAACAAGTGTAGAAAACAAAATTCAATAATAAAAAATACGTATTTCTTCTTCTTTTTTTTTAAATAATAACGGAACGTAATCTGGGGGGGGGGAAGGAGGAAAATATTATATAAATAAATTACGGAATGTACAACAACAACATTGTGAGCGCGTTTCCCGGTCGTCTGTTTTTGTTTTGTTTTCTTTGTGCTCCGCTTGTTTACAGCTGAGCAGACTTCGATTTTCCCACGACGAGGAAAACCTTCTGCAGAACTTCGGTGATTACTCCAATGGACCTCCTGAACCACCGGGGCTTCGATTTCCACATGATGCAGATCATGTAGACGGGAACCGAAGTGAGGATCATCAAGATACCGATGCCCGTTTCCACGGGACTCGCAATCATAGGAACAGCCGTCACGAAGATCGTTGCTAGGAGATAGAGGATAGGCCAGATCAGGTTCACTTTGATAGGCCTCTCCAAGTTGGGTTGTTTCCATCTCAACCAAGGTAAACAAAGCACCGAAGCTCCGATACTCAGCTGCAATAAAAGTTGATTGAAAGAGTTGACTTGTGCATTTGCAGTAGAAACAAACCCAAGTGGCGAATCCGACGTAATTGATGAGAGCAAAGATGTTCGACGATGTCAGGTATAGCATGGAGAGAAGAGCCATGGCCAATACAGCGGGAGTCGGTGTTAACTTCTTGAATTGGATCATAGTTAGGATTTCGGGCATCTGTCCGTGGCAGGCTCCAGCGTAGAAGAGACGGGACGACGTCAACAAAATACCATTAACAGCTCCGAAGGTCGATAGAGCAACGAAGACGGGGATTGTCCACGCAAAAGGCCCGAACAATTTGTTAGCGAAAGACACGGCCACGGCTTCAGATCCAAGCACCTCGGCCGGTGACAAAGTGGTATAGAAGGCTACGTTTGTAAGAACGTAAACTATAGTCACCAAAGTGCAAGAAATAGCAATAGCCAACGGTAAATTCCTGAAGATGAAAACAAACAAATTAATCAAAAAAATCAAGCACCTAAAGCAGTTTACAACATACCTAACCGGATCTTTCAATTCTTCAATGATGAAATTCAGGTAATTCCTGGGGAATAAATCAAATAATTACTAATCTATGTAACGGTTAAATTCCTTCTAACGTTACCATCCATTATAGGCGAACAATCCAGAGTAAAATGATAAAGCCAGAGATGTAACTTCAGTTTTCGTGTTGATGAAGGAGAAGTGTTCTACGTGTCCATTGAACAATTGGTAGATTCCAGCTCCGATGACGACGAACAAGGCAAGAAGTTTTGCGTAGGTGAAGACGTCTTGCACCCTCGTTGCCCATTTGACGTCATAACAATTAACAAACGTCAAAATACCTGGAAACAAAAACAAATTAATTTCATTAATTATTTACCAAGTTACTATAACAACTTCAATTTATTAATCTCTGAAGATTATGGATTAATGCACATATAAGTGTTTCTATTAAAAACTAGTTTTTATTGAAATTTGAGCAATAAACTAAGAGGGTTGTTTTCTGGAGAAATTTAAATTTAACCAAAGTTTGTTATTATTTTACAGAAACACTGATGAAGCTATAAACATGTAAGCGCACTCATTCTAATCCTTGTACATCACTTACACTAAGTCCTTCAAATCTAACAAGTTGATAATAAAAATTTAACGTCCATCATGCAAAACTGCAACAGGTCCACAACACTTGTCAACAGAACTCGAGCAAAGATAAATATCACCCAAAGAGGATTACATTCCAACATGCGAAATACGTTCAAGTAAGCAAAATCTGAACGTATGCACGTAATGAAAGCTGACGGTTCTCTCTTCGTCCCCATGAAAGAGCAAGATTGGATCGTACGCAGTTAAATTAGTCGTGTATCTCGCTGTCATCGGACGTACCGGTACGTCTGGATGCGAAAGAACAAGCGCCGTAAATTGCAGTCGAATGGAGGAAGCGATGGGAAATCTTACAAATAGCGAAGCGTAATTCACTTTGTCGCTATTTATTTATTAGATTACGTTGCAGGATTCCGAAGAAACGGGAACTAATAAAAGGACAACATTGCCTCTACCATTTACATTTACGAACGCGCATAGCAAATGTATCCAATTTTTGCGTAGTTTTCCGTTTGTTACATTGATTAAAGTAAAGAGTAATTGTCAGCAATTTTTCTTAAATACAATAACAAGTTTATTTTTTTCTGCATTGAACAATATGCAAACGATATTATTGCATATTCAATGAAAATTCGAAGAAAACGTATGGAAATTTTCTTGTTACACATTTGTCAATGGAAAATTGTTATTATTTTGCTTGTGAGACACCTTCAACTGCGTCAAGAAAAACGATTTGTTTAATATTTTACAACTTTGAACAAAACTTAAGTAAACTTACTTCTTCGAACATTGAAACATTTTTGTACAATCAACAACAGTTATGTGATAAGCAACAGATTTTTGAAGTGATTTAAAACAAATGTTATTAGGTGCTGCAGTTAATCAATGCTTCCAAGGCCAACGTGCATCAGGTCTACTATGTTCAGTCAACGAAATCACCATGGAAACCATTGTATAACAACAACAACAACCTCGTAGTTACGTTCTTTCAATTGTTGAACCTATTGTCATGTAGTCTACTTTGGTAAACAACAACAAGAAATTTAATTTATTAATTATTTCAGTGTTAATTTATAAATTTGAAGTAATAATTAAGGCATAAATTATTAATTACAATTATTTGATTAACTGATTTTTTTAACAACTTTAAACGATAAAAGCTTAATGAATGTTTACCATTATTACTGAAATGATACAATACAATGTGTGCATTACGCATATTGCATAATATCGATACTATTTTCGTAGTATCATGAAAAAGGAAAACAGTAAACAAATTATTCATTCCGACATGCATTTTCATTATCTGCTGCATTGCAGTACGTCGCAATTTAGTAAATGAGTGGAGACTACATTTTAACAACAAGAGCTCTGAACGAACGTTTATCCGCAATTAACGGAAGACGGGATTTTCTCCGAGATTTCTCCAAAGACTTGTTAGCAGGAAAAAGGATTTGCTTCGAGAAAAGCCTTTTCCTATAGATCAATTTAATCGCATTAAAGCAAGCTTCAGTGCATTTTCAATAACGTTATTTCTAATTGAAATAATCTTAATTGATTTTAGTTATTTTTTTGCTAATTAACTAAACCAAATATATAATCATGAAATTAATTAATTTAAGCAATAAAACGCGAACTAAGAAATCTGAAAAACAAACAAAAAATGGAAAAATTTTGAGATTTTTTTTAAGTAAAGTGAATATACGTTACACCCATACCTCGCTATAAGGCATTTCGCTATAACGGCCCTCTTCAATCAAGGCACATTTTCGATTTACGGCCTAATTTGTTTCGCTACAACGGCAAGAAAAACTGTTTTTCGATGTCGATACATCTACATGTTGCCAATCTTGCGCAAGCGCAATAATTGATTCCTTATGCGGCTTTTCGCTTTGCGGCCAAGTGGAACGTATCTAGGCAGTAAAGCGAGGTATGGGTGTATTTTTATAAGAATATACATAGTGATCATTAAATAAAATCATAAATAGGAGAAATTCCTTCATGTAAGTAAATATGTAGTAGTTTTGTATAAGTATACACGTTTTTTCATGTTCTGCTCATGATAATCGTGAGCATTCCCGTAGAACCATTACCGATACCCACAGTATGTGCCGCATTGTGTAATTATCTTCTACCTAATCATGGGTTTCTTCCTTTCGGGGCTGGGTTTATGGAATGCAACTAATGGTCACCTTCGATCCATCATGTTGCGTAATCCATCAAAGATGAGAATGTCTCAAAATGGAGATACTTCGGATGAACTTCTGCACGTTTGGTAACTGGATATTGGCAAATTCGATTAAAGCAAGTTTTACTTTAACAGAAGACAAAAAAAAGAGAGAGAGAGAGAGAGAGAAGTGAAACAGAAGAGTGAATGTGGGTCGGAAAGTGTCCTAGTAATTGGTTATCGAACTTCTTGTCCCAGCGAATTGTGTTGCATTTCTATTGGATTATCGAAGTTTGATATCGGATTTGGATTATCAAAACGCGATTTTCAATCAATGAAATTACGTATTATAGAAATAGTCGCATATATAAAGTTTAAATTTAATGAGAATTATGAAAAAAAGAAAAAGTTTAAAATTGTGATTTCCGTTATGTTATATGGAAATCCACGATAAGCAAATTATTAAAATTTTAGTGTTTCATAATAAGAAAATTAAAAAATACATAGATTTCGTAAAGTTCAAACGATTTTACACTTGATTTTGTATTGAATGAACTTCTTAAGATTATTACAACATTAATATCAAAGCTTAAATTTCAAATTTGAAATGTATGAAATTATCATTGTCCAAATTGTATTTGAAATCTAATCAAATAATATATAGAAAATGATTTGTTTCCTTCATACAAATTATTATTGTTCTTCAATGAAATATTTAACAAATACACCCATACCTCGCTTTTCGGCCTAGATACGTTCCATAAAACTTAGCCGCAAAGCGAAAAGCCGTATAACGAATCAATTATTGCGCTTGCGCAAGATTGGCAACATGTAGATATATAAACATGGATAAAATGATTTTTGTTTGCCGTTATAGCGAAACATTTTAGGCCGTAAATCGAAAACGTGCATTGATTGAAGAGGGCCGTTATAGCGAAATGTCGTATAAAGAGCGGCCGTATAGCAAGGAATGGGTGTACAAGAACTGTTTGTATTCAAATATTGATAAAATTATTCGTTGAATCATGCATTGATAAATTTATTGTAATCCAGTATTTCCATTGTGATATTTTCCTCAAGGTTATGAAAAACGTAGGTCAGTTTTCAAGTCAGCTACAACTTATTGTTTATAAACTGTTGTGATTATATTCAAACAACTTTTACTTTGCAAAACATTAAAAATTTTCTTTCAAATTTCTTATATTTAATTGAAAAACATTATAAATGTTAATTGATATTGCAGAATGTTATACTTCCTAAGTTTCATCGATAAAATATTTGGAAATTTAGAGAAAAACGTCGATAAACGTTTTAATAATAATATTGCTAATCATGATATAAGAAAACACATTGGTAAATTCAATCTTCCGTTAACATTTCTTATGTTTAACGATCATTTTGATACTGTAAAGTTTGAATATATGGAAATACCGAGTGGTAATACATCGTTCTCTTAAGTGTAACCTAAATAATACTGCTAATTAGTGAGAAGACGGAAATATAGAATAATTTTCAGTTATTCGTAAGATTCAAACTTATGTTCAATTTGAAAGAGGTCTATAAAAATGAACATGGAAATAGCAAACATTATGCTGCTTAATTTCAACAGTAAATGTAAAGTTTTTGTATGTTTAGTTAACTACAATCCTGTAGTATTTCCTTAATTCAACAGATGGAAATAGCAAACAAAAATGCTTAATTTTAACAGTAAATGTAAAGTTGAAAATCACCGAATTTTGTATGATTAGTTAACTACAATCCTGTAGTATTTCCTTAATTCAACGGAAATATGTGCGTAAAGTTTGAATAGATGGAAATACCGAATGCAACATTTCTAGTTACTTGGAAATACTGAAATGTTGAATGATTGTTAAGTTAAATTTTCCGCTAATATTTTTCAACTTCAACACGAATATTAATGTAAAGTTTTCTAAATTCAACTTTTCTTATGTTTAATTGAATAAAAACTTGCTAAATTTATGAACTTGGAAATACCAGAAGTTGAATGATTGTCAATTTCAATCTTCCTGTAATATTGCAATAAGTAAGATAAAGTTAATTGAAACGAAAGAAAACTGCTAAGTTGCATGGAGATGATTCGATCTTCCTATAATATTTCCATAGTTTAGATGGAAATACCAGTTGTTTTAGATTGAATGTTGCTTAAATGCAATTGAAGGAAAGTTGCTTATTGTACAGAGACTAGTTTTCGGAGTGACTTAAGTTCAACAATCCTTAATGTTTTAGACTCAATATTTCCTAAGTTATAAGGTATATGAACCTGGAAATACAATGATTGATTCGGTTGACTTACATATGCAGCAAATGGCGAGCATCCGGGCAGCATCATCCGGCGGTTGGCATTCGGGGAAGAAGGGCTTCATCACGTAAACGCTGAAGGTCAGAGCAACGATAGCTTGAGAGCACGGCCTCACGATCATGCACTCGATCCACAGCCTGACGAAAGCCCAGAAGGGCCCGAAAGTCTCCATGATGTAGGCGTAATCGGCTCCACTCTTCCTGATCATAGTTCCCAACTCTGCATAGCAGTAAGCTCCGACCTATAATCATCATCATCAACAGAAGAACAAACAGATTATAAACCAACAACGAAATATGGGGAGAAAAAAAAAGTCGGTTGATAGCTTCGCTCGAAAAACGGGAACACAATCGTCCGCGTAATTGCGTCACCTCTTCTGCGAACTCCACACGACTAATTGCATTCCGCATCTGATCGTTTCTCTTCCTCATCATCTCATCTCTGACCTCCTGGATTCCGTTTCGACGAAGAATCCGACAAGCCGGAATCGAACGTACCAATTTCTTTGTTATTCTCGTTTTTTCTCTCGCATTTTTTCATTCAGTTCATCAACTTCCAATGCACAGATTGTAATCATTTGATCAAGAACATAGTTTTCAAATAATATAATCTAAAATCAATAGTTTAATGAAAATTTTGAAGAAGAAAATCTATTTTTAACATACCAAATCCTTAATTATTTTCATTTTCTCTTCAAACTTTTCATTCCGTTCATCAAATTCCAATGCATAGAATGTAATCATTTGATCAAGAACATAATTTTGCAATAAAATAGTCTAAAATCAATAGATTAATGAAAATTTTGAAGAAGAAAATGTATTTTGAACGTACCAAATCGTTAATTATTTGCATTTTCTCTTCAAACTTTTCATTCCGTTCATCAAATTCCAATGCGCAGAATGTAATAATTTGATCAAGAACATAATTTTGCAATTAAATAGTCTAAAATCAATAGTTTAATGAAAATGTTGAAGAAGAAAATCTATTTGGAACGTACCAAATCCTTAATTATTTTCATTTTCTCATCAAATTTTTCATTCCATTCATCAAATTCTAATGCACAGAATGTAATAATTGCATCAAGAACATAATTTTCGAACAAATTAGTCTTCAGTCGATAATTTAATGAAAATATTAAGCAAGAAAATAGATTCAGAATCTTGTAAATTCTCAAGAAAAAAATTGTAAATGAAATCGAATAGAACGTACCAAATCCTGAATTATTCTTATTTTCTCTCGTACTTTTTCATTCAGTTCATCAAAATCCTATGCGCAGAATGTAATCATTTTATCAAGAACATAATTTTCCAATAAAACAATATAAAATCAATAGTTTAATGAAGAAGAAAATAGATTCTGAAACTTGTAAATTTTCAAGAAAAACAACACCAAATCCTTAATTATTCTCATTTTCTCTTATAATTTTTCATTCCGTTCACAGAATGCACAGAATGTAATGATTACATCAAGCAAATTATGTTTAAATAAGATACTCTTAATATGATCATTTCATAAGAAAATTGAAGGAAGCAAATAGATTGAGAAACTTATAAATTGTCAAGGCAAAATAAAATTGAAATCGATTTTAATGTCAGGAATGCCTCGAGCAGAAGAACTTTTCGATTAACATTACACTTGACGTAATTGGATTTGAAGTGGAAGACAGGAGTGAAAACACAAAGGACAAAAATTGTAAGAAAAATCGATTCAAACTAAAGCAAAAACTGAATACAACTATGGTGTGTATTCATGAAGTTACATCATCAAAAACGAAACTGAAAATTGCAACAAAACAACTGCAATTGAAATGAAAATCAATTGTTATCCTTGAATTAAAACAATGCTTACTTGTGTGTGCTTTAAGTGATACACAAAATTTGATCGAGAATTGAAAGTTTTCTTAACTTGACAAGAATAGTTTGTCGTATTATATACTAAATCAATGTTCTTGATTGAATTCAAATATTATAATTATTGTATGAGAACAATTCTTAATAGAAATTGTTTGTTTATTGACAAAGAAAAAGCAATAATTCTTATGATAGTTGATGAAATATAATAACTTGGATAAATGAAAATACACTCGCTCTTTATACGACATTTCGCTACAACGGCCCTCTTCAATTAAGGCACGTTTTCGATTTACGGCCTAAAATGTTTCGCTACAACGGCAAAAACAACTTTTTTTCCATGTATATAGATCTACATGTTGTCAATCTTACGCATGCGCAATAATTGATTCCCTATACGGCTTTTCGCTTTGATTGGAACGCCGTAAAGCGAGGTATGGGTGCACTCAATATCTATTACTTCTAATTACCAAAAGTTTCTTAACTTAAAACTTCGAAACTCAGAATATTGTATAAACATTTTGTATCAAAATTTCATCAATATTTCAACAATTTTGTTCTTAATAGGAATTGTTACAAAAATCACTTTTTTTTCAAATTTAAGAAATAACATTTCCTAACTACTTTCTCTTTTCATTTTTTCTTCAATCAATTAATTTCGAATCCTCGAAGTGAAGCAAATTACGCTGCGATTGATTGGCACGTCCTTCGGATTCGAAATGGAAGGAATCAGGTGATTATGGAGAGAGAACTAGCAATAATCATAGTGACATTTCTCTTGCTTGCGGCCATCGATCAGCATGTAATGAGCGGTTTGCAGCCGAAGAAACAGAACTCCTCGAGGAACGGCGAAGAAAGGACGTAAAAATCGTGGTGTGCTTTGATTACGTAACGCCGCCTGATTAAAAAATAAATAAAACAAAAACAAATGGTAAACCGATCCGTAATCATAGATGGCGCAACACGCGATCTTGCGGTAAAGTGTCAAGAATAAGAAGAAACGGATCACCGGAAAAACGAGAAAAATCCCGTTCTTGTTACATTCATTCCGATACGCTCAAGCAGTTTCAATCAGTTTTTTTTCCCGCTCTGCACATTCCTACCTTCTTTTAATAATACACCATTTTGAAATTTGAATTTCAATTATGAAACGCAGGTGTTTGTGTGTGTGTCTGTGTGTTGCCTTTGGTGTTCGATTTTTTTTCCACACTTCCCTCGTTACGCAACGGCTTTCGATTGGCTCTTGCCATTTGTTTCTGTTTCAACGCTAATTGATTTCACGCAGATTTTTTTAAATATTTCATTTGAAAAGAAACAATCGTTTTCCTTTCAATTAAGTTTTTATCCGCTAAATTATTATCATTAGATTTATTACTTTAGAATAGATTCGTATCAATACATTCACAAAAACATAACCTAATCAAAATTTCCTTTGTTTTTTGATGTTTCAATCCATTTTTTTTATAATTAAACAAAACTAATTACTTATAAACTTTGTAATTGCATTTGAATTTGATGTTTTTTTCCAACAACTTTTTTGTAACTTTATTTCAATTGATTTTCTATTCAATTTTATTGAAAAATATACATTTCAAACGAATTCTTTGGAATATTTAATTAGTATATTAATTAGAAAACAAGTAAAATTTTCAGTTTACGTAACATTTTCAGACACAATCTTTTGTTATTTTCAATACAATTGTTTATGTTTTTAAACAATTATTTACATTTATTATAATTGAAAAGTTTCAATATGTTATTGTAATGGAAAAAAAACGTAAATATTAAATGTAATCTTATTTACGTTTCTGTTAACATTATCAAATATTTGAAAGCATTTGCTTCCGTTTCCTACGATAATTCATGACCATACATAATATTGCATCACAATTTTCAACAAAATACAGATTATTCTTTCGAAATCTAAGAATTTCACTTCAATTTCAATGATTCGAGCAGAAGAAGTTTTCTATTAACATTACACTTAACATAATTGGAATTGAAGTAGAAGACAGGAGAGAAAACACAAAGAACAAAATTACGATTATTCTTTCAAAATCTAAGAATTTCACATCAATTTTGCTTCAATTTCAATGATTCGAGCTGAAGAAGTTTTCTATTAACATTACACTCAACATAATTGGATTTGAAGTAAAAGACAGGAGAGAAAACGCAAAGAACAAAATTACGATTATTCTTTCAAAATCTAAGAATTTCACTTCAATTTTGCTTCAATTTCAATGATTCGAGCAGAAGAAATTTTCTATTAACATTACACTCAACATAATTGGATTTAAAGTAAAAGACAGGAGAGAAAACACAAAGAACAAAATTACGATTATTCTTTCAAAGTCTAAGAATTTCACTTCAATTTTGCTTCAATTTCAATGATTTGAGCTGAAGAAGTTTTCTGTTCAGATTACACTTAACATAATTGGATTTGAAGTAGAAGACAGGAGAAAAAACACAAAGAAAAGTAAAAGTAAAGCTAAAGTATAACATTTTTATTCATGAAGTTGCGTCATCAAAAAAACGACTCTAAAAATTGCAAAAAAAAAAACGTTGTTGAAATGAAAAAAAAATCAATCGATATCCTTGAATTGAGACAATGGTTACTAGTTTGTTTTATAATTGCTCAATTGTTAAACAAAACATCCATCACAAATCGACAAATGAAAGTTTTCTTTACGTAACGGATGTGTTTTTTTTTAACAAAATTCGATTAATCTGTTTGTTTAATTGAATAACATTGGAAAATAATGCAAATTCTTACAAAGTATTAAAAAAGTCTTGCCTTTTAAACGTTGAATCAAACAATTTGATTTGATTTATTAACAATTTTCTTGAACTTCTTCCAAAGTTTTCTAACATCAATGTAATTTTATATGGAAATAATTATAAATGTTCATATTTCATTTCGAATCCAAAAGAAATTTATAAGTTTCCATAAATTAAACAGTTTTTCAATGTTATTTCCTACTTTTTTTACCAATTTTTACAAAGAATTAATGTGAATTTCACGAAATCAATGGATAAATTTCACAATTTATTAACTTTTTATTAAAACTTTACTTCAATTTGAACTTAAAAATCTTGAAGAAATGTATAAGTTTTTCTACAATTTTTTCTACTAATTACATTTAATTAAATTCTCGAACATTTTCAACTTGAAATATTGATGAAATTTGTAAATTTTTCGAAAAAAATTGCAACTTTTTACATTTTCGTTCATTTCAAACTCAAAATCTTGTAGAAATTTACAAGTTTTCACTACATATTTTTGGAAATTTGATTGAATTTGAACTTTACAAGAACTTATTCAATTAAAACATTTAGCAAAGTACATAAAACTTCATCCAAATACTTCAAATCATACAAATAAATATGTGAAATGAATACATTCTTCTTGTAATAATGAATCAAAAATATCAATTTTCCCTTCAACAAGTATCAACAACACGATAATCAATCTTTCGTTTCAACCAAACATGCTTTTTAGCACGTAAATACATGCAGCAGGAAGGAGACTGCAGTAAACAAGTTCGTTTAAGTAAACAAGGAATTCCCCCGGAATGGAAAACCCGACGGGGTTCGATAATCGCGCCAAATTACATCTTTTTCTTTCTATCCCCCGATAAACATGTAACCATAACCCATTTATCCATGGGAACGAAGTGCTCGTACACGAATATGTTGAGAATTCAAATGATTTCTCGAAAAAATGTTGATTTTGAAACAAGAAAAAACAGCATAAATCTCTTCAATTTGATGATATTTTAGTTATTCATAAAATTTCTATAAGAAAAGCACGTTTTCATACATATTTCTGCTACAAATTTGATACACAATTTTGAGAATTCATTACAAACATAATCCGTTCGAATTATTCGTTAACTGAACTACTAGAGTCTTCTCAAAAGAAACGTCGATCCCAACAAATAAACTTTAATGTTTGTTGTACGTTTTATTCAAAATCTGAACTGTTCGTTAACCGAATCACTATTCTCAAAAGAAACGTCAATAGATCCGTAAATGGTGTTCGTTAACGGAATGTTTACAGTTCGAATACAAAAGCTACTGTTTGTTTTCGATGTATTCGAAATCCGAACTGTTCATTAACCGAATCACTATTCTCAAAAGAAATGTGAAAAGATCGGTAAATGGTGTTCGTTATCCGAAAATATGTTTGTTGTCCGAATACACAAACTTCTCTCTTCGTTGTACGATTTATTCGAAATCCGAACTGTTCATTAACCGAATCACTATTCTCAAAAGAAACGTCAATATATCGGTAGAAGATATCCATTAACTGATGATACGTTTGTTGCCCAAACACCGAAACTTTACTGTTTCTTGCACGTTGTTTTCGAAATCTGAACTGTTCGTTAACCGAATCTCAAAATAAACGTCAATAGATCGGTAGAAGGTATTCATTAACTGATGTTTTTTTTCTCCAAACACCCAAACTTTACTGTTTGTTATACCATTTATTCGAAATCCGAACAATTCGTTAACCAATTTATATCACTTTTTTTTACAATTCTTGCTACACAAAATACTGTATAACTAATCCGACATTCGCAAATTACATAAGTATATATCGAATGTACCGAAATCGTGCAAATAATTCACCACATTGCATGACACACACAAATCGATCGAAAATATTCCACATTTTATGAAATCCACTTTTTTTTCTTATATGCAAATAAACTATTTACAGATTTGGTGAAACACAGCACAAAGTTGAGCGGTTGCAATTAGTCATTCCCGTTACATTTTTTATTTACCGCTCACATTTAACATTTAAAAAGAGAGAAAGAAAGAACAGAAAAAAAAGGTGCCTTTCTCTTCGTAAAGAGCGGAAATTTGTTGCATTCTTTGTACAGAAATTCGTAGCTTTTATTGTTTCAAGGAAACAAAAACTTTTATGCAACAAGAAACACCTTTTAAATTTAAATTTCATACAATTTCACAGTAATTAGGTTAATGAAATAAATAAATAATTAAATAAAAACCAAATTTTTCATACAAAAATTCTCGAAATTGTGATTCTTTTTAATGAAATTGTTAATTTTTTATCACAATCCTTTTAATACATTCATTCATTTCTATACAAATAAGCAAAATGTTATTATTAGTGTTGAAATGACGAAATCAACTAGGAAATGTTAAATCTAATTCAAAAGTTACTTAAGAAAATCTATAAATTAAAGCCATTCTCCCTTTAAAAATGTGCTAATTTCTTAAAGAAAAACATAATAACAAACAATATAAATATAAGAGAAAACTGTAGAACTTGATAGAAGCAATTTCAATGTTAAAAACTCAACAAATAGTTAATTAAGAAAATCCACAAAATTAAAGATTTTCTCTATTTAAAAACGTGCTATTTTCTTAAAGAAAAACATATAAAGGCGATATAAATATAAGAGAAAACTGTAAAAGTTATTAAAAGCAATTTCAATGTCAAAAACTCAACAAATAGTTAATTAAGAAAATCTACAAAATCAAGTTTTTCTCCCCTCAAAAACATGCTATTTTCTTAAAGAAAAACATATAAAAGCAATACAAATATAAGAGAAAACTGTAAAAGTTATTAAAAGCAATTTCAATGTCAAAAACTTAACAAATTTACACATTAGAAACAGTAAACTTTCGTATAAAATAATAATATTTGAAGAACGAAACCTTCTAAAGTCATTTAAAAGAAGTAATTTAACAAATAGTTGTTAATCATTAGAAACAACACGAAAAAAGCTTAACAAAACATTCAATTATCATACCTATTTATTCACGTATTACAAAATGTTTCCTTACTTCTTTTTATATGTAAATAAATGCAACACAAAACGCATTAAAATTAAGTTTTAAAACAGAAACAACTAAGAAATTATCAAATTTTGAAAGAAAACAAAAAATAGAACTTGCATTGCTTTACAAAACTAGAAATAATTAGTATGCAAGAAATGTGAACATTTAAACTTCAACTTTATAATAAGAAAAAAAGTGTATATTAAATCGAAACACATTGGAATTCGGTTTTGGTATTTGCAGAAACCGGTTAATCAATTATAAGTTAACATTTATAGTTGTTAAGATATTGATTTGTAACGAAAATGCATTTTTTTTTTCCATAAATATAAAATGTATAACTTTTGATAATCGATACTTGACAATAGTTTAATTACAATTTTTTTACATGATGGAAATTGAATCGAAAAACATTACGTACTTTTCAATTGATTTATGAATACACAATAATCTGTATTTCCTTGATAAAGCTTTTACATTGCGTTTATTAAGTGTAATTGATTTCTTTAAGAAATTGTTAATCTTTTACCTGTTTTTATTAATAGTTAGTGAAACATTGTAACAAAATATACAAAAAAAAATAAAGTTATAAAATAAAAACTTACATAAATTTTGCTATATTCAAAGACCATTTTTTTCTTGTTATTTGACTTATCTACAAAAAATGTAACAAAATTATGGACAATCCATTACAAAATGTAGTTAAAGTTGAAAATGTTGTTACTTTTTGTATTGTTAACTGATTTATAAATAAAAAATGTAAGAAAA
>JAFMTC010000279.1:0-19957 GCA_018845635.1 Nicrophorus orbicollis
ATATTTCCACAAGTGTCCAGAGATATTCCATCCCGGGACACGACACTATATCCTCGACTATCTTCGAATCTAATGTGCCCTTTAGACTGGATTTTCCCCACAGCGTGTGGCTGGCTAACGTTGCCTTCGAGAATAATTCATTAAGTAAAAAATTAGTTGCCACATTGTGATTGCTCCAATCTATGTTACGCATGGTATTCTCATGAATTGTAGTGTTGTTTGGTCCTAAAGAGATCATAGAATATTCATCTATTTTGTCTTGAACTATACATTCATTGGTCAAAGTTGGTTCCATTGTAGATTTGCATAAAGTTATTCCTTCATAAATTTCTTTTTCACCTCTATATTTTTGATATTCGTTACTGAACAAAGTTGGATCTATTATAAAAATGTACGATGCTGGTTCTTCACACATTTGTTCCTTAACTCCATACACTGAAATATCTTTATTGCCCAAAGGTGGTTCCATTGTAGAGTTGTCCGGAGGTATATCTTCCTTAACTAGATATTCTGGATTTTCTTCTCTAACCAAAGTTGGATCTATTACAAAACTATACGATGTTGGTTCTTCATGGATGTCTTCTTTGACTCGACATTCTGAATTATCTTTATTGTCCAAAGGTGGTTCCATTGCAGAGTTATACGAAGTTATATCTTCATAAATGTCTTCTTTACCTGTATATTCTGGATATTCTTCAATGACCAAACTTGGATCTACGTTAAAACCGTACGATGTCGGTTCTTCGCTCTCCAAAGTTGGCTTAATTTTAATGTTGCACGAAGTTGGAACGTAAGGTAAGTTGTTTTGTGAATTGCAATTGCTAGTATCTTGTGAATAGATGTTATAAAATTTCTCCACAAGCACATTTTCATCATCTAAAATAAAAGAACGTAAATGTATTCGGAAGTGTTGAAAATAAACCATTTTCGTTTCCAACTTACTCGACAACATAATTATAAAGCACGGAACAATTTCCATATTCATGTTCAAAATATAAAATTTGTGGGCAAGTTTAGCGGAGTAAAACATTTCCAGGGGCTCGACAATTCTATGATACAATACCGAGTTTTCAATATACTTCACCAAAAGAAGATTATGACCTAAACCTATTTCCTATATCATCAAGTTTTGATTCAATACAATAATTGTAAAACTTACCCATTTTGTATGTATTTTCATATAAGTTAAAATAATTGAAGTATGTTATAATTCACTAAATATCACTCAATACTTAATTAAAACTATTGTCAACTGTTAAAAGTATAAATATATTAAAGATTTCCTTTTGAAAATGTTTATTTGAAAACTTGCACAATTATTGCACAAAAAAACACTAATAAAACGATTTATTTACACAACTTCCATTTTCAAAGGTTCTTGAAATATAAACATATACTGCCTGATTCTGCACAGTTTGGGTATCTCTTCAGTTTGTAAACTTGAGAAAAAAAAACATCTTTTTAAAAAATGTTGTTCACATAAAAACAAATATAAAGTAAACTTGTAAAAGTTTACACGTATCTCTTGGTTTTCAATTCTATAGAGTAAAAAGATGGTATTTCCATCGTGACTCTCATTTTTGACAAATAATTGACAGCGATAGATGTCAATTTTGACAGATAAGTGACGTATGTACGTAACCTAGCTATGTCATAAGTGACATTTCAAGGGTGACAACTGTACGTAAATTTATTTTTTGGGTTATGTGATGTTGTCACTTTTTTTGGCAATTGTTAGAATTGATAGCCTACGTTTTTATTTTAATCAAAATCGATGGAAATTAATCATTATCTACCATAGATTTTCGGAAGAGAATCAAAATCAATGAAATACTACACTTTTAGGATGAAATTTGCTCAAAATTAACTAAGTTATGAATTATACGCAAATTAACGAAATAATGTCGGTTTCCTTGGTTTTGCAGGAGAAACAGTTTTCGTGGCACATCCTAATTACGCGTTAATAAAGCGATCAAAAGCCCAAACATGTTCCGGTAAAATTTGATTACCCGACTAATTCGATTCTCCCGGGGGCCAAAGAGAGATAGAGGGAATTTCAGAGTGAACGTGAACTTGAGTGGAAGAGAGACCCGATCGAATCTGACCGAGTTTCCGCATCGAATCCACAAGGAATTTTCATAACTTCCCAAAACAAAAAAATTAAATTGATTCAACTTAATTAGAAGCACTCTATTTGTTTCTTTACCTCCTTTTTTCTTTCTTCGTTTTGTAGTGTGAACCGAGAGTGGAGTATTCCGTGCAGAGTTAATTGAGTGGTAATTGCCGGAGCTATCGGGTCGCGTTCACGGTCAATTAGTGAAACCCTTAATTGAACGATTCCTTCTATTTTCCTTCTTTCTTTCTGCACGCTTTTCTCTGGGAAAAAAAACAGAACGAGGGAGTAAATGGAATAAGAGAAAATAAACACACACAAAAAAACTAAGTACTGTACATTTCTCGGTAATTGCAAGATGTACAAGCAAATGAACCGAACGATAAATTCCCATCTGCTTAATTGATCCAGAGTTTCTTTGTTAATTGTACATCACAAGAATCTTTTAGGTTCAAATAATTAAAGACAATATTACAATGTAAATGTCATTTCTGACATATAAATTACACTTATGGTTGACATAAGTAAGGTTAGCTTTAATACGACAGAACATAACCTATCTATAGAAGAAAAAGAAAGCATATTTGACGTTCGAATATGATATGTCAAAAATGACATTTGTGTGGAGATTTAGGTTATATTCAGATGTGATATTTATAAAGGACTTATCGTATCACTTAGCATTACCAACTAACAAATAATTATGTAAACGCTTTGGAGGTAATAGCTGCGATTAAATGGAAAATAACAGCGGTCCTAACCTCATTTCCAATAATATGAGCTAACCAAATAATGAACGGATTAGTTGCGAAGCGCTTTTGAGCCCATTTACAATTTAATCCAACCTAAACTGTTGAACGTATTGCATCCGTTTAATTAGGGCCCAATTCGATTCAAAACATACGTACATTTAAAGTACACACATGTAAACGCGCACATTTACATCTCCACCAAATATGTATACAGGTATATATATTTATTGGATGCGCTGTAAACGATACACAATTTGTTATTGTTACCGTTACTTTTGTTTACCGGTTTGTCCGGTTGTATCCGTTGCGTGCGTATTGTTGATCGCTGGATAATTAATATTTGTTTAGGTTTCCGCATCCGGTTCGACGACCATCCACGCCGAATTACCGATTCCCAAACAATCGTTCATTCAATCAGACCATCCAACCCTTCCATAATCTACAGACTTGAATTTCATTTGTATTCGTTCGTATTTCATTCATCAACCTTAAACAATACAATATTTGCGATGAAAAAAATGACAGGTGTCATTCAATATTTGCAGTTTCTTCAATTTCAAATTTACTATATTTTTATTAATTATTGAAGTTTCTTCAATATTTTCATATTTATTTACCTTTAATCACTTATGAATCATAAAAATCAATACGTTTACAAGAAATTTTGACATATGTCATTCAATACGTCAATTTTATTCATAATTTGACATTTCTTCAACACTGGATTTTTAATTGTTATAAGAGTTGCTTTGATCATTTTCATTTCTATTTCAATCACAACTACTGAATTGTTAAACAAGGACTGTATTGTTTTGACATATGTCATTCAATACGTCAATTTTAATCATAATTTGACGTTTCTTCATCACTGGATTTTGAATTATAAATTATAAGAGTTGCTTTGATCATTTTCATTTCCATTCCATGCACAACTAATGAATCGTTAAACAATGACTGTATTGTTTTGACATATGTCATTCAATACTTCAATTTTATTCATAATTTGACATTTTTCCATTACTACATCTTTTGATCTGTTTTCATTCATATTCCAGTCATCACTTCTGAATCGTTAAATAAAGGGTCACATTAAATGTTGACATATGTCATTCAATTAAATTTGACATTTGTCATTTCGTATATGTTTTTTTAAAGATTCAATAAGTGTACACTGGTATAGTTTGTTTGAGCAAATCTAAAGTCATTTAATATTGAAATTAAATGAAAATTTGACAATTATCATTTATTGAACAATCAATTGTTAACGTTAACCTTCACTATAATAATAACGTTATTAAATTAAAGTATAAATGATTTTGCAGCAAACAATTGCGTTAGTTTGAATGACAGATGTCAATAGTATTTGCAATTGTGTGAAGAGATTAAATTCGGAAATATAAATTAATTCCGGACAATGCGCACACGATCAGTTTATTAGTGTATTTTGATGGACGCATTAATAAATATATTGTGGAAACATGCAAATACACGGTAATTTGATTTAGGGCAAAACTCAAATGACAGATGCGTACATTTAGGTTACTCGATTGTCAATATCAATGCAGGGGGTAACATTGTATGGAAAGTATATATAGATGAAATGGATTCTGGCAATGAAACTAATGATGCGATGGCAGCAACAATCGGCGACGTGAGCAATTTTTGCGATTCGGTAAACATATTTCGCGTATATTTGCGAATTTATGAATATTAAATTCGATCGATCCAGCTGGAAATGTGGGGTGGGGGGAGATTTCAGGAGTTGGGGGTTGGGTTGGGGAGGGGGTAGAGTACGTATTGTGAGGGCAGGATAATAAATGGAACGGTGATGAGGTGAGCTTTCGGATAAAGGAATCTTGCTTCCCCCAATTTCACCTCGCCGCATCCCAATTTATTATTATCGTACTTTTTATTTAACACTCATTGTTTTCAGCACCGCGTTGTTGCTAATATCATCATCATCATCATCACCATGGTGATGGTGATGATGATGATGATCGTAGCCGTATGAATTTTGCCTGCTGTTTGTGCAACATCGCCTGCTCGGATTTAATTGGTTCCATTGTGCCGTCCCCCCATTGTCAACCACGAACAAAGGCGCTTCCGCTTCCGTCGGAGAACCTTTCCCCAAAATCCAACATAACTGCAAGTTTATTCATGAGCAAGAGGTGCGTAAACTTGCAGATTAATTCGTCACTTAGTTCAGTTTTCTAAACTCTTTTATGTACCGAAAGTTCCAGGACAAGATCAACAGCAAAACAATAAAATCTAACAGTTTTCGAATACAACTTTCGAAGAAGTTAATGTTTCCAGCAATTAATTATTCGCCCCCCGGATTCATTATTCAAAGTGTTTAACTCTTGAAGCCAGGTTTATCAACATAATTGACGGCACTTCAAACAGCAGATCCCTGAATTATTCAACAAATATTTACTTAATCATATTACCTAGATGTTCACATAATACCGTGCATTTCAGCATCCGAGTTAAACAACTGAAATTAGTTTACTAATTATCACGAAATGTTTATAAATTTCGAACACGAATCACATTACAACTCGAATTAGATTTTAAGTTTTATGTAAAAATGTATATTGTTTTATATAGTTTGATTGTTTTTTATGAATGCAATTAATTGATTTAATATTTTGGTTATGTAATTGTCAGAATGTGAAAGTAAATGACACACGTCAAATATGTAACTATGTAGTCACTTTGTTAATTGTATTGCAAACATATGAAATTGACAAGTCAAATGACATATACATGCTACACATGTACACATTTGACAGATGTCAAATAAGAACTTTTTTGTAGTTATTTAACTAGAGGATTTCTAAGCATGTGTAATTGACAACTCAAATGACTGATTTAATATTTTGGTTAGATCTTTATCAGAACATTAAAGTAAATGACACATGTCAAATATGGCACTATTTTGTAGTCACTTTGTTAGTTCTATTGTAAACATGTGAAATTGACAACTCAGATGACATATATAAGCTACACTGAATGACAGATGTCAAATGACAAATTGTTTATAGTTGTTTAAGCAAATTATTTCTAAGCATGTGAAATTGACAACTCAAATGACATATTCAATATTTTCGTTATGTAAATGTTAAAATGCTAAACTAATTGACAGATGTTAAATATGAAAGTATAATAATTTCATTAGTGATTTATTGATGCATGTGTTAACTTATTTTAAAGTGACAAATATAATGACAGATTTAATATTTTGGTTAGGTCTTTATCAGAACGTTAATGTAAATGACACATGTCAAATATGCAACTATGTTGTAGTCACTTTGTTAATTCTATTGCAAATATATGAAATTGACAACACAAATGACATATACATGTTACACTGAATGACAGATGTCAAATAAGAAACTGTTTTGTAGTTATTTAACTAGATTATTTCTAAGCATGTGAAATTGACAACTCAAATCACAGATTTAATATTTTGGTTAGGTCTTTATCAGAACGTTAAAGTAAATGACACATATTAAATATGGAACTATATTGTAGTCACCTTGTTAATTCTATTGCAAACATATGAAATTGACAACTCAAATGACATATACATGCTACACTGAATGACAGATGTCAAATAAGAAATTAGTTTGTAGCTACTTAGCTAAATTAGGTCTAAGCACATAAAATTGACAACTCAAATGACAGATTTAATATTGTGATAATTGAAATATCGTTTTTCTAAATTATTTTCGATAGAAACTAGAATTTTTGCAATTAATTGATTTTACTACTGACTTCATAAGCGGAAAAGGTAATACGATATTTTGGCACATTATTCTTTTTGTTGTTGTTTTGGATATTTCTTGGCCTCTGTTAGATCTTTTTTTTGTGGAGAGAGAGAGAGGTTGTGGGTGGTGGAGTGTACACTAAAGTGCGGTTGCCTTTGGGAAAGAAAGAGGGCTTTTGTGAAACAGTATAACATCAATAAAATATCGGGCGTAGTATCGAGTTTCCTTTGTGGGAGGATTGAGTATTATTTCATATTCCCTATGCTTTGATTTGCAACGAAAATGTATATAGAGATATTCGCTTTTAGTCTCGTTTTTCCATTTTTCTCCTCCTCCACTACTCTGACCTTCTTTTGTACGTCTTGTTATTTGCAGCATTTTGATCATTTATGGAATTATCATTGTTAGTTTTTCATTCATCAAAGATTTCCTTGTTAGCAGTTGAAAACAAGATACATTTCATTTTCCCAATACAAATACAAGCAGCCTTTCCGTTTTTATTTCATTACTTCTTTCTGAAGTCTTTACTAATTCTAATTTTCAATTTACTGAAACGAATGACATATAATTATTCATTTTTCGCAAACGTAGCAACTCTCTCCTTATAATACATATCATTTACATGAATCCTCTTACGAATGAAATCCTCTTAAGTACACAAAGTTCCATCAATCCTCCACTGTCCAAATCGCATTAACGAGCACAATTTTCCCTTTTGTTGTGAGTTATTTGTGTATCTGCAACATATTTTCCTTACGTTTTCACGAATATTTAAGCACGACAAAGTCAAAATTCAAATAATTCAATTGTTTTTCATGTAAACATCTTATGTAGCTGTTTTTTTGTACATTTATGCTCTTAAAGCTCCCCTATTTGTGTACACTCTTCAAGAGCACTTTCAACCATTATCCAAGTAATTTAATTACTTCTATTTTCCTTAATATTCGTTACGAGATCTCACAGATTTCATGTTTTGGTTACGCTATTGCCAGAATGCTTAAGTAAATGACAGATGTCAAATAGGTAACTATTTGAAAGCATGTGAAATTGACATCTCTAATGACATTTATAATATTTTGGTTATGTAATTGTCAAAATGTATATTTTCATAAATACAAATAACGATTCTAACCTCAACAGAAATTGACATCTCTAATGACATTTATAATATATTGGTTATGTAATTGTCAAAATGCATATTTTTATAAATGCAAATAACGATTCCAATCTCAAGAGAGAATCGGAAATATCCACTAATTGCTAATTAAGACAGTCAAGTATTACGTACTTAAACTTAATTAATGTTTGTTTTTTCTTGGTGCATTCTCATTAGCCGAGATGATGATGCTGTGAGGGTGTAACGAACGTAATTTTGGAGACGGCAATTTGCAGTATACGACGCAGTTTCATCGCCAACGCCACCTGAGTCTTCCGCCGTTGCATAACTATCTATGATGCATATACATCAATTTCTTTCACTTTGTCACTTATCCTCTTTCTCTTTCAAATATACTAACAACCAGACAGTTGCACATCAACAGATTTATATAATAACCTTAAAATTAACTATTTACTTCGACTGTTACAAAAAAAAAATGTTTCTTTGTTTTTACCTATTCAGAAATGACAGAAGTGTCAAAACTGTTGAGGCTAACTGTAAAGCATATGAAATTTGTCTTCCAAATTTCAATTTCTACTTTCATCTCATCACAAAGATTCAACATCAAAAATCGACTCAACGGAAGTAGATCAATCTGAGTCCTTTAACACGTTTATCTTCAATTTTCTTAGATACGACAAGTGACAGAAATGTCAAAAAAAAGAAAAAGTTAACAGTAAATATTTATTATAATTAAATACCCATCAATGATGTATGATCTGAAGTGTATGTTAAATTCGTCCTCGAAGTCTCTACTTTCTACTTTCATCTCATCACAAAGAAACAACAGCAACAATCAACTCAACAGATCAAAGTGAGTCTTTGAAACAAACGAACAATTAACATTTGCCTTACCACACGAGCAGTAGCAGCAGCAACAACAAGAACAACAACATTCCTCGTCCGTGCACCCTTTGTACTTAATTTTAGCTGCTCGTGTTGTTTATGTGCGACCGCAGGCGTTCATCTTCTCCTTCTTTCCCCACAAATCTAACCACCTGTTGTTACTCAACATCAAACCGTCTCCTTTCAACTTACAAGCTTTGTCTCTCTTCATCTCTCTCTTCTTCTCTCTATCTTTTGAACGCCATCCCAAGAGCAAACGCAAACTGAATAGATAAAGAGGCAGTTGCTTGCTCGCACTTTATGTCTTCAACTCCATCCTTTTCCGTTGTCGCTTCCCAAAGAAACTTCATGTGAGTGTATAAGAGTGAGCTAGCAAAAGAAATTTCCCTCTTTGAACAAATTTTCTTCAGCTTTAGCCTTTCGCCGTCCGGAAAAGTACATTAGCAAATGCGATGCATTCCCTGTAAGCCACTTTATTTTCGCAACCGAATTGTATAATAGAAAGAAATAAATTCATTGCATCGTATTGAATTAGACGAAGAAGTACGTGGGAGGAAAGAGGTCGATTCGAATTGCACTTCAACTAAACTAGTTTCCAAACTACTCAATGTGTATTTGTCTATTGGTTTAACTAAAGTGGGATTAGGTCGCACTTCGACCTCGGTATTTTCGTTTCATTTGCGGCGTTAATTGATGGTTTTCAGCGGTTGGGGGGAGGGGGGATGAATTCGATGCGGGGGATCAGGTTCTTTCTTTTGGGCAATGAATTTTCGGTTTCGCTGGAACTTTGCCAATTTAAAAGTTTCCTGCAAGCATTTTTCATGGGCTGCCTTTGGGGGCAAAATTAGGAACAACTTTTCTTTTCATTACGCAAATATGAAAGCGAATGTATATATATATATGTATTCAGTTCTCAGAAAATCATATCAGGATTAATTAAAATAAAATTTAATTAATCGATCTTAACTTTACTTTGTTTTTTTTTATGACAATTCGCTTATTTTGACAGAAAAGGCAGTCAAATATGACTATTAACCTTACTTTCGTTTCTTTATGACACTTATGACACTTCACTTATTTTGACAGAAAAGTCAAACAAATATGACTATTAATGTTACTGTTGTTTCTTTATGACACCTATGTCAGTTTACTTATTTTGACAGATAAGTCCAACAAATATGACTATTAACCTTACTTTTATTTTTATAGCACTTATGACATTTCACTTATTTTGACAGAAAAGTCAAACAAATATGACTATTAATTTTACTGTTGTTTCTTTATGACACTTATGTCATTTCACTTATTTTGACAGAAAAGTCAAACAAATATGACATTAACCTTACTTTTGTTTCTTTATGACAGTTATATTGTCATCTTTTTACAGCCATATTATCATACAAAGCACCATCAATGAACCTGATATGTCAATGGAATTTGACTTTTAAACTTACTTTCTTTCTTTTTGACACATTACCCATTTTGACAGATCCATAAAATTGAACAAATTCATAGAATCCCAAACTGATATATTTGTGTTTTCCGAAAATCTATGATGTAAAAAGTAGGAAAATAATTTTGAAATAGCTGAAAGCTCAAAAATATGGGCTTCGAACATATTGAAAATGCGGCCAATTTCCTATATTAAATCGAAAGCTCGCATCGAATCATCCATAATGAATTAGCATTTAGAGCGGACATCGAAAAACTAGGAAGTAACGAAAAAAGCATGTGAGGTCAAACGCGTTGTATGTTTACATTGGTGTTTGTGTGTGTGTTTTATGAGTAAACACATCGGCGCTGCGGGTGCTATTAATGAAAGAGCTTTTATCCGAATGTGAATTTTTAATCTGTCAGAATTCATTTCGCCCCCTAAAACGTGAAATTTGACGTATGGAATACGGCGGAAAACGAAATGAAAATGAAATTTGCATGAAAACGACCTAATAAAAATTAAAATATGAAAACAATGTGTTGGTACGCGCGAATGTGATGTTTTCAGAATAAGTGCAAAGTGTGCTTTGGGGGAAAATATTTGAATGCGGTTGTCTGTTGCAAGTTTCACGTGACCCACTGACAACCCTCGTCCTTTTCTCGCCTTTCATCCCTCGCCAAATGCAACCCTAACCGCAGCAACAACCGCTTCCTCCGATGCCGACGCCGACTTTGTTCTGTTCTGGTTAAGCGACGCGTGTCACTTCCCTTCAACCGCCCTTCCCACCGAAAACTTTCCGGCAAACTCCACCGAAAATTCACACTTGGCAATCTAATAAATCAAGTGTTTACCCACCAAAAACTGGAGGAAACCGTCACAAAGACTTCATTTCTCCAAACTTTGACGAATATGCATCCTCGGGAAAGTAAACACCAACGTCTCGCAAATTCACTGCTTAATTAGCGAACGATAATATTCCGAAAGCTAAAGTTAAATTACTAAAATTTTATTACAAAACAAACAAAAAATAATCTAATTACATCTTATAGTTGGTAATCATGCAGTTTGATGACGTTTATAACATATTTACAAGTGTACCAACTTAAATGATGTATGCCAATTCTCATACTCAAGTTACTTCAGTTACATAAACACAATTTATTTGACAACATCCTATCGACAGTTATATAAATGTAAATTAATTTCAACAAAATCTGATTTGTTGTTTCCTTAAAATTTTAACAACCTTTTTTGCATCTAAACACCGAAAATATTTACATAATTGAATCAATAATCTGTAGTCATAATAATACATATTTGTAACACATTTACAAGCCTACCAACTTAAATATTTGAAATCACCATATTCATATCATTTTGGTTATTTTCAATTAAAATCTCATTATGTAAGTTACAATAATAATTTCTTTCGTTAAATATAACCAAATTACGAAACAATAGTTGGCAGTTGGTAATGAAATTGCTTCATAATCAATTAAATTTGGTAGTCATGATATCCAATGACATTTGTGACACATTTACAAAGATACCAACCCAGATCTTTAAAATCACTATATTAATTTAATTCCAATTACTTTCTACACATCACAATTACGTAAAGTTACGTAAATCGTTTGGAAAAATTGCCTTCGTTTTGAAGCTTACGTGATTGTAACCTAATTACGAAACAATCTTCTTTTTTCTCTACTTGCATCAAGCAAAAATTGGCACGGAAATTGCTCTTCGGGCGATTCGCAAATTAAAGGCAAAAGAATGCTGCACGGAAGATAGAACTGTAAGCAAAACGTAACAGAAAAAAAATGAACGACAATGGTCATAACGAGCGTTCGGACCTCGCATCCGGCGAAATTTTCAGCGCGAAGCAATAAAAACCCAAATTGAACGGTTTACAGTGTCGACAGTGAATAAAACAGCCGTAAAAACTGCACGATTTGCTTTGTCGGAGACAACAAAGTTCGATATTCGATGCGTTTCGCAATACCAATTTGTTACTATTAGGGAGACAGTAGCTCTGCACTGGGTGTTTTAGTTTTTAGTTGGATTGGTTTCATATGCACATTTTATTGATAGATGGCGTTTTTGAATCCAAAAAATGTTATAATTCGTTGACACTTAATATCATTTAGTAGCAACCAGTTGCTTGCTTTTCTAGTGTTTGATTGCGTAAAAATAGGGCAAACTGTTTGTCGTGTTACGAGCGCAGCGAGCGGATCGAGAAGTGATGATGGCAGCCCTGAACTGCAATTTCGCCCTAATGAGATGTAAACACGTGGGGGTTTTATTTTATTCATTTTGGTAAACGTGGCGTGAAGCGAAGCCGGGCGTTCCGCACACACACACAGCCACACAATACACACATTGAAAGACATTCCACCCTGTGTCTATTTGGCCGGGTCGGTTAAGCGAGTGTTTGCAGTGCAGTCCATGTCGGGGGTGGCGTTAAAAGCGACCTCCGTGGATATTGAAATGCGTCCGGGGGGCGTTCGCTTCAAAGCAGTCCGAAACGCACACCCCTCCACCCAACATACACACGTTCGCCCAGATGAAAGCAATCACGCTTTAATTGGCAGCCCTGCGGTTTCGCCTGAAAATCGCGTGTCGCCAACTGAAAACTGAAACAAACGCAGCACACATCGTTTGACGAAACAAATATCTAATAGAAAACGATTCATATTATTAAATTAAATCAGTATGCAAATTCGAAAGATCCCCAAGTTTCATCCCCCCGGATGAATTCCAAATCGTTCGAGGAGGATAATCCGCGACGCCCCCTAACGAACAGCAACAATATTAATTTGCAGGGTGGCGAAAAATGAATAAAATTGCGATGGGGGTGGGGGGTGTCGCTGACGTTGATTGATTACCGTCGGCAGACTCCGCAAAAACCGAACCGATACACACACCGGGGGAGAGAATTTTATTTTTAACCTCGAAGCGCGCAAATTATTTATCAATCTCCGCTTCGCACTTTCTTTCACCACGACTCTTCCTCCGTAGGGAGAATGAAATCAATGAAACAATTGAAACGTCAATCACAAATTAAGAGATCCGAAATGAGGCTATTTATTATTTGCTTCCAATTCAATCTCTTAACTTGTACCCAGCAAGAGACAGGAGCCTTGAAATTGACAGACGGGAGTACCAACATTCTTGTAGTTCTTTTAACCTATAAGTTAGCTGTCAGTTGTCATTATTTATTCTTCGCGCAAAAAGAAAATGTAGCACTTTGTTGCTATTGTTGCAATAAATATTATTATTATTGAAACATTAATAATTAACCATTAGCAACAAATGTAAATAAGATGCAAGTTACCAACTGTAAAACATCCAACAAACTAACAATTGCTAATTATACACATAAATATATATTACTTCTTTTAAATATTTACAAGAATCTACTTTTTTATCTGAGTTCCATTTATGAAATCTCATCAAAATTTTATATTGAGTTACAATATTTTCATCAAAACCTGAAAAAAATATTATATAGAACGAAATGTCGTACACAAATTGCTTGTAAATCTGTTTGACTCGCTTTATTTAATTAATTTAATTAATTAAATCAGTAAAGGTATTGAAATATATAAACCAAAATTAATAGTATTTCTACTATTAATTTTGAATATACTTCCAACAAAACATCTTATTGGTTATGCTTCCAAATGTGCACATGTTCCATAACATAAAACAAACGGCAGTAACATAGCAACAATAAAAAAGTACAGTATTGTAAAAAGCATTAAATGTAAATAAACAATATAAAAGTAGTCAAAAATAACGAAAATCATTATTGAATGATCAAGTTTCGATTAACAAATCAAACATCAAAACATTCATTATCTAAGAAGCAGTTTTCACACCTTGTTTGATACTCAAGAAAGTGGTTTCAGAAGTGTTGCAACTCAACACCACCACTAATGTATTAAGGAAACTAAATAATAATATATTTGAGAGTTAAAAACAAATATAATTCTAAATATAAACTAAATAACAATAGAAATAATAACATAAATTCAAGGAAAAGGGCTATCGACCATTTATATTTCCGCTCATGAATGAAGAAACTAAATGAAGAAGTAAACTGAATTTGCAGAAACTATAAAAAGCTATTCAACCCGGCGCATCCACCAATAAAAGCTTTGTGCATCGCACGGAAGAGATGGAAAATATGCACGAGATTTAATCCAATATTCCCGCTTTGTTATCAACAATAGAGCCCTACCTCTTTATGTGCTTATCTTGTCTTTCCTGCTTCTTCTTCATATCTTTTTTTCGGTGTTGTGCTATGATTTCTGTACGTGTGCATGAGGAGAATACACGCGCCGTCGTGACGGCCCTAATCCGATGAAAGGAGGATGTCGCATGTCCTTCGCCTCTCCCTTTTGTGAGCATAATAAGATTTTCGTTTCGCGGGCAAAAAGCATTTCCCAGTTAACTACAAGTACGACGACGATGTCGACAACAACAAGCGGTTCTGTTCGAAAACTCCCTTAATGCATCCAGATGCATTCCATTACTTATTTAATCGTCTATTTTCAGCTTCGCATTGGATTAAATCACTTCACGTTAAATTAGCCGTCGGGGCTAACGATGCGCGAGATCACATGTATACACTGCAGATGATGGTTCTAATTGTTGAAAGGACGGGAATTGGGTTACGAACGTCTTCTTCTCAACATGTTCATCCTGTATATGAATGTTACTTTGAATCTCCCTTTTCCATACACTGAGCACGTCATGCCTATATAGATATGTTTATACGAAAAAGTTGAAAAGGAATCGAACGTTCCGTGAATACACGTCAATCGAAATTCAATCCAAGCAAATTTATCAAAATATAGTTAAAAAGGATGTTTTAATTGAAAATACCAAATACAAATATACATTTCATTGTAAACATAGATTGTTTTCACAATATTCGTGGCTATTGTGGATTTCTTCTTCTTTTTCCACTACTCACTTCTTCTAAATACAAATGACTTGACACATAAATGATTGTCAGGTGTACCAACTGCTTTTGCAAAAAGTTTAATAAATTCGCAATATTCTTCGTCTACTCGACACTACGCACCAGGGGGGGGGAGGTAAAGTTATATAGAGGAAAACATTAGCTGTGAAGTTGCAGATTTCTCTAACCGTACCAACCTAAAGAAAATTTTTACATTTGCAATCTAAAATTTTCAAAATAATATTGGTATTGGTTGCATTCGGTTGAATCCGGAACGATTCGGAAATATTTTCATATTTTTGTAATCCAAGTAAACAATGATAAAAACAAACAACTAATTTATGTTCCTTCAAATCGATAGGTTGAGAAAAGTATTAATTTCTTAAATTTTCTCTAAAGTATTTACAAGTAAGTAAGCTTTTTAATAAAATTTTCATTTTTATTAATGTGTGGATTGTAATAGGATGGTTTATTGCTGTGTTATTGGATGCAAAACCAAATATTATCAAAAAATTGGATTAAGGATCTTTCTACCAGTATGTTTGAGCCATGGATAGCTGCTACAATGAATAAAGCTTTGGCTAATCTGGACAATTTTGTTATCAGGAAAGAAATGAAGGTTAGTAATCTTGATTTTACTGAAGAAGCATCGATCAGAGATGAGAACTTACATATTTCTTTAAAGATAACACAAAGCAAAATGGCGCCAGTTTCCGTTTTCTGGTCTTAGGTTATGTTGACATAAACAAATAAGGCCAGTGACAGAAAAAGACAATGGTCGAACTGTCAAAGTTGGAAAACGTTTTTCACGAATCAAACATTTGACATTTTCATATATCAGAATTTGCAACAAACTGTTGGATGTTGTCTTAAATAGGGTATCTTTATATGATAGTTTTAATTGAATTCTATTGAGTGGAAATTGGACTACATTGAGTAACGTTGGTTTCGTTTGAAAATTTAGAGGTGCAGAACGTTCGTGGGTGGCTGGATAATGGTGATAAATAATATTATAATGTTGGTAGCTGTGATCGATACGGGTCTAGACCTATGCTGTATGTCAGAGTGAAAGAGATAGATTGAGAGAAACGCAGAGAGAGAGAGAGAGAGAAAGATGGTTCGTCGTAGTGTGCTAATGATTTCGTATCAGTTGCCTGCCTCTCCTGTATATTCATGACTGGATAACTGCGTTAACAATCAGAGCGAAATGTTGTAATATATAACAGCACAAACACACACATTCACACGTACGTGTACACACACACACACATACACACACAGACTCAACTCCACTCTACCCTGACTACACACTCACACTATATACTCACAGTCGAGCAGATTCTACAGGTAGCTATTATCGACCTACAAAACGATAGACCTATTTTTAGCATCTGCCTCCGCTTCATCCCTTCTCACCCCACCCCTCCGAAAAACACAAAAAAACAGAAGAATGCTGCGCCTCGCACGGCCACAGCCACCCTCTCACATCTTCCTCGCACGTTTCGCGAATTTTCCAATTACTTACATCTGATCCCGAGCGTTCACAAAGAAAACGTTCCGCGTCGACACGTGCGTCGCCCCATGCTAATTACGTACAAACAAGCCGCCCCTCGGAAACGTACACTCGTTTTGCATCGCCTCATCAATTTCTTAATCACCGATAAGATTTCAATTACTTTCGTTGGTGGGAGCGCGAAACATGAAACGAAATACGGGTTCGAGTTCGTCCTTCCTAAACGACTTGATTATCCTTACATAAACGGAGCAGACTTCCTCTAATTATCGGAAGAAATCTCGACCTCAATTAGCATCACGTTTTCCCCGTCGTTCGTTCTGGAGAATCGATACAAATTCATAAACATCTCATCATCTTCATCGATAATCGCTGTACTTTACAAAACTTAGATTTTGATACAAATTAATCATCACCATCAAACATAGATCTCCTGATCAAAACTTTTCCGCCTCACAATTCCTATACTAAAGCAGGAATGAACTTTGTGACAACCTACCCCTGCGATAACCAAACAAGATCTCTTTCTCCTCATATACACTTTAAGTGAATTGAAGAGCTTAAAACAACCAATAACTAGACATTCTAAGAGTTTCGTTTACTTGAAGAAGTTCACCCTCTTAAAAATCAATATAAATTAAGTTATTTTAATTAGTTTCTATTAAATCTCAGAAACATACTTAAACTAAGTATAATTAAACTCTAATTTAATCATTTTCATTGATAGTTGTTCTACCAATATGTTCCATTTTACGACCATATTCTTTCGAAATCGAATCCTCTTCATTAACATTCCTACTAATATCTTCAAAAGCTTCAATTTACGACTACATCTCAACGAAAACAAAGCTAGTAATAATATAAATACGATATCAAAGTAAGTTTTACAAAAAATTTCAACAAAATTCTGTTTTTGGCGACCAACGTGGGCGCTTCGAAAATACCAATTCGAAACTGCATTTCGAGCTGCCGTGCCGAAAATATTTAATAAACGTTTGGATCGTTTATTTATTTTCATTGCAAAGAGTTTATTAACTTTGTGCGCGTCCCGAACAAATGGAAAACTAATAAAGTGCCGTGCAAACAAACGCCGAAACGCGACGGGCAGTTGAAAAACATGAAACAACAATACCATCCGTGAATGCGCGAGAGAGAGACAGAGAGAGAGAAGTAGAACATATTTTAATTGAAAACATTTCATTTGTTCTATTAACTTTTTCCGAACGGTTCGATGGAAAACCGCATGATCATCATCATTATTGTTATTACTGCAATTGTTATTGTTACTGTGCTGCTTTCCAATTAGTTTTCGTCGCACGTGGAAAACGCGCTGGCCGATGACAAAGGACGTGGAAACTGATTTCGTAATTACCGCCGGAAAATTCCGCGTGGGAGCGCTCCGAACGTATCCAGTTTCCATTTTTTTTTTGTCCACGACATCTCCCTTCCGTTTGTTCATTCGTATCATTTTTGTTTCGGCCGTAGCCTTCGTTAACATTTTCTGCATTAAAAACGAAGCGAAATCCATCAAAGTGGAGGATGCCTGCGGCGATGAATACTTTCGAGCATTCCCGTATTTTCATTCCAAATTTATTTCCTACTACTTTCCGTTTTTAATGCAGCTCGTGTTTGTCACCATCAAAGCGGAAACGCGAAAAAAAGTTGTGATATTTCTAGCACTCTGTGTTTGCGAACCGGATGAACTCATCTCACAATAATTGCATACCAAAAAAATTCATATAGGAGCGACATTTTATACAAAATTCACATTTTTTTGCACAAAATTCACATTTTTCATCATTCGAAAACCAATCTTCTGTATTACTATCAGTAAAAACGTCCTAATTCTATCGGCTTTCGGCTGTAATTTACTGTTAATCTTCATAAACTGTCTTTTTAAACCTCGAACATCGAGTTATTCTTCATACTGTTCTCTCAGAAGGAAACTACACTACTAGTAATCTAATTCCATTAGCATGTGACAACCAACCCCGTTTGAAAATACGTTACGTTTACGTGTTGTGGAATTCAATTTTCAATCCTAATCTATAAGTTAATAGTGCACTATTACTATTACACAATCAAAATTTGAAAAAATGTAAAAAAAAAGACTCACTCAACCCAAAAAAAGTTAATCAACTATGAAGAGATTTGAGAGCGTTCACCGAAAGTTGATTACACTCAAAAACCGCAGAATTAATGACCGATTTCATTACAAAGAGGAAACATTAACTTTGTGACAACCAACCCCGAATGAAACCAATAGAATTTATTACTCGTTTTTCAACGAAACGAAAATAGTATTATCTAACTAATAACTGAAGAATACTGGGACTGGTATGTTTCAATATAACTTGTATCTACAGAGGAATACAGGTATGTATGCACACCGGGGGAGAATCCGGGAGATTCGGTGAAAAGCAAACACGCGCTGCGGAAAATCCCATTTTCTTCCGGCCAATATTGAATGAGCTGCGCAAACGGATAATAAAGGGATCCGAAGTCCGAAGCGTTGGCTAATTCCTACAAATTTTCCCCGTTCCCTCATTTTCCTTCACAATTTTCATAATCCTTTCAAAGCTCATCAATTTTCCAACATCTGATACATTTGCTTACGAAACGAAGCTGGAGTACTCTCAATTTTCTCGTTTAGAATCAACTATAAAATGACATTTTTCACAACAATTTTCACGAAATTTCTGTTTCGGATTGAATTGAAGCGCAATACGAAAATTTTAGCAAAAAATGGAATGGAAAGAACTGGAGAGGAACGAATTGCAAAAAAAAACACGTATGTGAAACGAACGAACGCAAATAAATGATACGTTTTCATTAAATTAATTAAAATGCGAAATGCTCGGATTAAACATAAATATGTATGCACGCGCATTTCCAATGCAATTATTTTGCTGCCCGATTTCAAATTCCTTTAATTATGCATTTTCGCTGAAAATGTTGTGCACGGCAAAAAAGTACTCGATTTACACGGTAATGAATTGCATTGCATGTGTTCATTCATTAAAATTTTAGTTAAGACAACATTTCAGTTGAATATGTGAATAGTTTTCAGTAATTTTAATACTACAACATACAAAGTATTCAATTTTGCAGATTGGAAAGTTACGGGTAGCGTATTTACTTGCTAAATATACATGATACTTATTGTTATACAAATACATATTGGTTACTTGGAAAGTTCCGAGTAGGATTATTGTGACTATCTTGCACGTTACTTGTCAAATGTTATTACTAAAACTGTATCCAAGCAACTGGATAACATACGTCTTTATGTGACTATCTAAGTAAGTACTTGCACGTTACTTGTCTAAGCAACTGAATAACATACTTCTTTATGTGACTATCCGAATAAGTACTTGCACGTTACTTGTCAAATGTTATT
>JAFMTC010000279.1:46980-87165 GCA_018845635.1 Nicrophorus orbicollis
CGATTGTTCTTTTTGAAACACAACGGAAACCAATATGAAACACAAACTGTACTAAAGTGTATATGTAATACATATATGCAAATTGTTTATTTGGTTTTGCCAAAAACAACCAATATCTTGAAGAGACTAAGACACTAGAGAATCAGCTGATTTTCTGACGTTCGAATTTTCTATTTTGACGTTCCACTTCAAAAATGTGACAAAAAACAAATAGATTATGATACCAATACAATATTTAATCATAGTGCCACTACAAAAAAATGTCTTCCAAAAGTACTAAATGACATCAAATGTTAGATAAAATGCTTAAAAAAAAACAAAATTCACTTGAATGTATAATCTTTCTTCTTGAAACACAACGGAACCCAAAATCAAACACAAAATGTACTAAAGTGTATATGTAATACATATATGCAAATTGTTTATTTGGTTTTGCCAAAAACAACCAATACCAACCTTGAAGAGACTAAGACACTGGAGAATCAGCTGATTTTCTCATGTTCGAACTTTTTATTTTGAGGTTCCGCTTAAAAAATGTAACGACATAATTTATGTGCTCCAAACTTGAAATTAATTCAATTCAAACTAATTTGATATTCGTATGAAGCATGAAATTGTGTATTGGACGAAAGGGCGTAGCATGTAGAAGCAGGAGTTATCGTTGTAGCTAAATGATATTTTAACTTATGACATTTGAAATATTTATGTTGGCAGCAATATCGAATGAAGTTAGTTTTCGTAAGCAACTAAATTATTTGAATATTTTGACTCAGTTGTTTTCCTTAGCATACTAGATCCTAACTAAATATTCAACTACTATGGAGTGCCTCATAGTAAAGTTTTCTTTTCTCTTCTGTTGCCGGAAAATGCGCAGTCTTCAGTTTTAATAAAGTGACCCCGTTTTTCGATATTGGCTGTGTTTCCTGTTGCACGCTTCCTCTCCTTTCTCGTCCCTCGCTTCTCTCATCCCCCGCCACACCCCTGACCCAAACATCCGTGCAACACTGGCCGTTTTCCCGTTGTTTTTCTTTTCACTGCGTGTTTGTCTTCGTGCCTTTAGATTATCCCCCAGCATCCAATTTAATTCGGGACGGCTTTCCTAAATAAAATTTCAATAAAATATTCAGGAGACAGTTAATACTTGTACGAGGCGTCCCACAAAAGGTCGCACATTTATATATTATGATCATCTTTCTATCCCTCTCTTTCCTTAAGACTTTCCGAAAAGAACAGAGACAGGTTATTTAATTCGTGCTCTATTCATACGGTTTTAATATCGGGCTAAAGGCAACAACGGAGAGAGTGAAAAAAAAGTGGAATGAAAATATGATGGGAGAGGATATGAAAAAGAAAATATGGAAAGAAAGTCGTAATAATACGGCCGAAGGGAGAGAATGGTTTTAACGAGGCCCCTTTTGTGGTCAGAGCCGAACATTTCGTGCGTTTTTAATACACAACTTAACGACTCACGCTTTCTTTACGACCGATTTATCAGTCACCTATTATTTCTTATGGCACTCTTCGTTTTCTCCCGTTAATACCAAAAACAACAGATGATATTTCAGTTTTATCGCATCACGCATCAACAACTGCAACAACTTGCTCTGTTTTTGTAAACGAGAATCAATACGTTGACAGGTGTTTTTTGTTTCGTTGATAATCATTTAGTAAGTGGACAAGGTAATAGTGTAATCAGGTAGGCTTATCGTTCGTTTATTTTTGTTTTGTTCATCAATTGACAGATGTCAAATTTTTGGTACCAAATGCGGCTACTTAATTAAATCGTAAATATAACTTAACTTTATCATTACTTTGATTATTTATACTGGTATACCTGTAACAAATATTGTGGTACACTTTTCAAAATCTAAGGTTAGAGTTTTTACTTCAGTTTTCAGAATTGCAAATGCAAGTGTGAAATTAATCTAGGTGATATTCTGTAACCAAATTATCGTATACGTAAACAGTTTGACAGATCATTGGACATTCAATTACTGTCATCAATAATTTGACAGCTGTCAAATATAGCTATTACCTTGTTACTTGTATTTTCGACTATTTCAACACATCTGCTGCTACTTAATATACTTGACACTTATCATGTATCAGTTTTCTTTCATTTTTTTTCTTGTAATTTCAATTGCTTCGAAACAATGAAATGGAGCGGCGACATTCGGTTTTTGTTCAACAAGTGTCGAGAGTCGCAAGGGGCGTCCGACGCGCCGCGGCAACAAGTGTTGAGGCTTCGTCTACCGGAACGTGAAGTTCAACAGGAAAAAAAATACGGAATTTCGACAAATTTTTCGTATCGTACGAATGCTGTTTCAGAGCAGCCTGCGGTTTCGAGGGAAATCGTTGTGGAAAAGTTATTGTTTTGTGTTTCGTCCGAATTTTTGCTCCATCCGAATCAACTTACGGATGAACAAATCTTATTCAAAATTTAGTTCAGTTGTTTACTTTTCAATGATTTGTTGATTTGTTGCTTGATTGTAATGAAAAGATGAAATCAAAACGTACAATTACCATCTAAAGTTTGTTGTTGATTTATGTAGAAACCAACATAGGTACCTTATTATAAGTAAGCTTAATGTATTCGTTGAAGATTTAGGATGAATATCTGTATACAAGATTCCCATAGAAAGTATTGATGATAAAGATATATGCTAAAAACTGGAAGCTCAAAACTATGAAAAATCTCTAAAATTGTTGACCCAACATATGAACAATTCAGCTAAAACTTGCTGAATTTATCCTGAAACATCCAAATTTGTATTACAGCTTTATTTTCGAAACATCTAATCTTCCAAAACTGAAATATCATAAAAAACAATCAGATTAAGTTCACTTAAAAGTAATGAACTCAAAATTTTCAAAACTGAAATACAATAAAAAAAAACGACCTTACTAAGTGCACTTACAGGTAATAACATCAAGACTTCCAAAAAAAAACGATGTGATTAATTAGATTTTTCACATTTTTTTGTGAAATGTACAAAAAAAAATACGTGAAATTTAATATATAATAAAAAGAAGCGAAAAAAAGCAGGCCTCTATGGTAAACATGTTGCGGATCTGAAACCGTAATCCGAGCTCTCGCAGTAAACTCGCAGAAATTCTCGGATGTAAAAGTTAATTAAGTTAATTAAATAATCGGGTCAGGGCTCCAGTCGACCGTTTTTTTGTTTGTTTCCTCTCCGGAATCTCCGTTGTTTTTTGTATCTCTTTTGTTTTTTGCACATGCGAGAATGATTATTCACAAAGCTGTCTGCAAATCCCTGCTGAAATTGTATTCCGGTTTGTTTCATGTTATAATGAAATTTACATAATCATCGGGAAATGCAACGTTCTTGTGATTGTTGAAAATGTTTACATGAGAAATGCAATTTTATTTTTGCGTGAAACGTGTTCGAATCTTGATATGAATGAGAAAACATTTGAATTTGGTAATTGAAAGTAATTGTTTCTAATTGGTAGTTCATATGTTGCTTTAAAGAAATTGATTGACTTTATAGATTTATAATTGATTTCATTTGTTTTATGTGTTTCGTTTGTTTTGTTTCTTTCATTTGTTTTGTGTATTTTGTTTGTTTCGTGTATTTCGTATGTTTCGTTTGTTTTATTTATTTCGTATGTTTTATGTATTACGAATGTTTCGTTCGGTTTTTGTTTCGCATTTTCCATATGATTCATGTGCTTCTCACGTATTTCGTATAGTTTCGTTTGTTTCGTATGTTTCGTTTGTTTTGAATGTTTCCTGCGTTTCATATGTTTTTTTCATAAACCATTAGATTTTTTCAATTTCACGCAATTAAACAAATTGAATATTGAAGAAATGAAAAAAACAGTTTTTTCGAAATATTTGAACAAAATATTTTGAGATTCATCAATTATCTGCAACAGATATTTTTGAAAGAATTCACAAATATGAAAATTATAAATTTTTGGACCAAAAGACTTTCTCTATCATTTTTTCTTCTTCTAAATATTTGAATAAAACGTAATCTATGCATACAATACAAATAGTCGATTTAAGACTGAGAAAACGAATTGATTTATCATTAGATTTTTGGTGAAATTTAACTTAAAAATCATTGAATTTCAAGTAAACGGTAATAGCTATAGAGATAATCAATAATGCTTTAGGAAGCCTAAATATTCAGTTTTCATTTAGTTGTTCGTTTATCTTCGTAACGTTTATAGTTTCTGAAAAAAATGAAAGATTCATCACTTGATTTTGAACAAGATTTTTGGTGGATGCGCCGGGTAAACGTTTGAAGGAAAGTATAAGATGGATTCTAAAGACTTTTTATCTATATTTTTGATGAAATATGATATATTTCTATATAACTACAATAGAATTAGACAAAGAATTTTTCAAAATTGAAAACATTACTTGGTGTTAAATGATAATTTAAACGTTTTTTCTTTAAATTTTTACTAAATATTCGAATAAAATATAAAATTTTACTATATATTTTCAATGGAAATGATATACAAAATTTTAAACATTTGGTGGAAGCAATAGAAAGTGTAAGACAAAAAAAAAACTATGTTTGTTCTAAATATGTGAATAAAATGTATTATATTTCTGTTTGACTACCATAAAAATGATTTGTTGAAATGTATGGGGAAAAAAATGAAATTATTATTTGGTGGATGCGCCGGGTAAACGCTGGATCGCAGTGTGCCTTTGTACTACAGACTAGATAGTGTTTCGTTTTGTTTCTTGTTTCGTGCACGTCACTTGTTTTTTTTTTTTTCGTTTCCGCAGCAACATTTTGGAATGGTTGCGTCGAAAATGGGCGGCAGAGGGCGCGGGGGTGGAGATAGGCCGGCGCTGGGCGACGGCGGCGGCGGCGGCAGCGGCGTACGTAGTTCGGGGGTGGCGGACAGGATTGGACGTGTTGCGCCGGGGAGGGCCCGGCGTCCGCAGGAGGAGGCGGCAGCAGCGTGGAAGGAAAGCAGCAGTGGAGGAGGAGGAGGAGGAGGCGGTCGATCGATCCGGAGCGGAGGTGGAAGGGCGGTGGCGCGCGCGGGGGTGGAGAGATCCTCGGAGCTTGGCGGTTGCGGAGCTGGGGGCGCTGCAGCCCGGCGCCTGGAGCCCACGGCGTTCCCCGCACACACACAGTAGGGTCTGGCGGGCGGCCGCTCGCGCCGATTTTACAGTACGCTGCCAGCCGCCACCACCGCCGCCGCTACCCGCCGCCAAACGAAGACTAGATCAGAAAACGCACGCACCACCACCACCACAACCACCACCAACACGAAAACCCTGAAACTCTGAAACAACTGCAGCACGTCGCAACAGTCACCGCCGCCGTAGCAGCCGCCTCCGATCTTCCCACCAACCGAAAAACAAAAAAACAAAAGAGAAAAACTCGACCCGGATTTTCAAACAAATTTCCGCAAATGTAGAAAGAGAGAGAGCACTAGTGTAGACACGAAAGACGCGTAGTTGTTGAGCAACTACCATGTTTTAGCTGGTGCTCGAGACGCAAAGTGAGTGAAAACTACCAAATAATTTCTATACATTCCTTCCAAACTATAACCAAAAAAAAACTAATTAAATAATTTTCCTTTAACATCAAAAAAAAAACCTTTACAAGAAAAAAAATACAACAAGAAAACTCCAAATCAAATCAAAAAACTTCCTCTAACTTGACGTTATTTACTTAAGAGGTCTGATTGTGAGAATCAGAAGGGTTTGGATAGAGAGTGAAAGAGAGAGAGGGGGCGACGGGAAAGCGGCAAAGGTAGAAGCGAAAGAAGTAGTAGTCGAATGGTAACCACCTGTTGTCGAGTGGTGTGCGGGGGAGATTTCGCCGAAGACGATTGAAGGGTTTTAGTGCGGAGAAGTGTTGGGATCACGCAGTGAATCAATTCGAAGGTCTGAGTGAGTGTGCGAAGGCCCACGGTTTGAGCGCGCACAAAAAAAAACCCTTCAATTTGTTGTTCACGATGCGAGTGTAAGTACCAATATATCAATGTCAAACAATGTTAAATGTTTTAACTTCATTAATTAATCATTTCCCGTAATTATTCTTTTGTGTGAAACATGAAAAATTTCAAATTTGTTAGAATAATGTTCACTGATTGGCTAATAATCTAAATTTGTTCGACTCGGAACTTTTGTAATGCTAAATTTGGTTCAGAAATGTTTACTAAAATCACATTATTGCAACGTTTTCAATGTGGAAATGGACAAATTCCAGTTAGGTAGTTCCAATACGAGAGTAAGTACAGAAAATTTTAGAAATAATGTTTAATTTTTGAAAAATTATGAAATTTTTCTAAAAAATTATGAAATTTTTGTAAAATTTTCAAATTTTTGTTCTTTGACATCAAAAATTAACAAAATCGAGAGAAAATATCGAAAATCGATAATAATTAGTTTTGTTACAAGAATAATTACCAAAAATACTAGAATATTTACGAAAATTATTGTATAAACTTCTCTTTATTTCGATATAAAATGAATAAATTCATTTAGAAATGATGAAATAACTTACAAAAGATAGAAATATTACAATATAGTTGTCTTCAAAGTAAGACCTGGGGCTGGTTGTCACAAATATCAATTGCAATTCTCTCAGATCTTATTGAATACAACATTCTAAACACTTGTATTTAGGACTTATTTTAAACTAAATATTTAGATTTCCAATGTTTATACAAAAAAAAAGTTTTCTTTAATGCTTAACATTCAAATGTTTCAAAATCTTTGAAGTTTCAACAAAGATTTTACTTAATTCATAAACTTAAAGAATTTTGCTATTAACAAGTCAAAACATATCAATAATTTTCGTTATGAAAATCTGCATTAACAATAAAGAGTGGATGCGCAGGGTTTTTTCTCATTTTTTAGAATCTGGTTCCAAGTTCAGTTGGTAGAAGTTCAAAATAAGTTCTACCAACTGAATTTACTTCAAATTTGAAACTGTTTATGTGATTAACGTCAAGACATAAAACACTAACATTGACAGTTCCGTTACTAGTAAATATGCAACACAATTAACTTGCAACATGTACAAATGAAAATCCAACTGATTTTCTTCTACAACTTATTACCACTTTTCTAAATACAAAGAATCCCACATGAAGTACTCTTTTTTATGTATCCACGAAACTGCAAGAAATAAATAGCATACATAAAAGATAAGTTTATGTTTGGAGTGGAGAGGAGAAAATTTAATTTTGCAAATGAAGCAGTAAACGAAGACAGTAAAGCAAGAAAAAAAATGAAATAAACGAGCGCACTTTTCGCAGAGGAGAGAAGTTTCCTGCAGTAAATAGGAAATTAAAAGAAAATTGAGCGGCGGAGGAAAACTTTTAGAGTTTCGCATAAAGACGAGAGATGGAGCCGTTTACTGCGTGCACCGAACACACAAATAAAAGAAAATCGGGAAAACGTTTCTCATAATTAAAATCTCTTAATTAAAACGGAACGTTTTCTACATATTTATGATGGAGAAATACATGAAACTTAACGTGTGTTTATTATAAACGAATGCTGTACATTAAGTGCACAGTTTTTAAGATTTTATAACTTTGTAATTATTAAATTTCCAGTGAAACGCATTAATTAATTGCAATTATTCGCACGATTTGCGTGATGCAGTATTAATATGCATGCAAAATATGTAAATTACCTCATCTGAATGCAACAAATTCAACGAGATTCAATATACTTCAATGTATTGCATCGATTAGTTCTATTTACAAATTAGCTGTTTTATGTACTCAATCAACTATTGTTATTTGTTTCATTCCATTGATTAGTAAAGATTTACAGCATTATTGAGTTAAAGTTACGAAACTTAAGGGAAATTACGTAAGAAAAGTCACCCGTGGCGACATCTGTGCCGCAAACGGAAAACTCCAGGCTTCAGCCGTTGTTTTACAGATGGTTCCGCTCCCAATCGATGTTTCAATTTCAGTAAACACGATTAATTACAATAAAATCTCATTACAAAACACTTTGATCAAGAAAACCGCAAATAACATTTACTAAAACCTTGGTTTAGTAATGCATCAACCATATAATATTGATCCTAATTTGACAGTTATCAACTGTCACATTATTTTAAATCTTTAATAACTGTCAAACATCGCACTGTCATTTTGTTTATTAGCAGTACCAATATTAAATCGAGAATACTAATTAATTATTGAATAAAACAGAGTTTTCATGAAAATCTTCAAATTTGTTGTCTAATTATTGAAATTTCTTTGAAACAGAAACCTAGTTTAATAATAAATTTGATTACGGTTTCCTTACGATTTAATTAATATGTAAATTTTAACGAACGAAAAAAAAAAGAGGATAGTCATTTGCATATCGTGGTGGATGCGCCGGGTTTTTCTTTCTTTTCCCGTTGACGGTGGAAACAGGAAGAATGTAATTTACACTTTTCCTAGTTTTCCTTTTGTCCGGGGGGGTTAACCAAATAGAAACGAGTAGAAAAGTTGCGAAACGCGAACAAAGGGATAGAGGAGAGAAGACTGGGTATAGTATTAAGTGAGTCGGAATCCAGTCTGTGTAATCTAAATTCAGACGGCGGTCGAGACGTTGCCTGTCCCAGTCTAGCTCACCGCATTGGGGGTGGGTGAGAAAGGGATGAAAATAGCCCTTGGAATTGTGCAGAGAGAGAGAGAGAGAATTGAACGCATTCCGGTTTTGAGGGTGGGAATCGAGGCCTTCACCCATATCGTATCGATTTGTGGGTCATTCAATTAGGTGTGCGAAGATGGAGGAAAATTAAATTGGGAAAAAATTGGATTTTCACTTTCAGAGTCGTTTTTAAACGAAACTTTGGAACGGAAAACTTTGATTTATAGTCGTCATAAATTCATTATTTTTTTTTAGTAAACTTATTAACAATGTTTTGTTTCTCTAAACACTTTAATTTCAATTGTTTATTCAATTATTCAACTATGTTTGTTTCATTGAAACAATTGAATGATTCCATTTTGTTAATTAATTGAGGTTACATTTTGCAATATTTACAATGTTTGCTTTAAAGAAACAATTGAAAATCGCCTGTCGTATTATTAATTAATTGAGGTTAGGATTTTAATTATTTACTATGCAAAATTATCATTAACTAATTAATTATAATAAAATTAACCATTTCTTGTACTAAATAGTTTAAGTCAATTATTTCACTATTCTAAATCAAGTATGACGCATGAAATAAACAATTGAAATTCACTTGTCATTTATAACTGATTAGTATTGTTAATTAGTTAATTAATGGAGGTTATAATTTACAATATAGTTTCTGTATAAAAATATACGAGAAACAATTGATGTTACCTGTCATTTTTTTAAAACTGAAATCTTTACTTTGAAAGTTTATTACTGTACTCTCGTATTGGAAGTTGAAATAAGTGACTGTTTTTCAACCACAATAACGACTCTATTTCTGGCACTGAATCCATCCTTTTGTATTCCGAAGATAATCAATTTTGTGTCAACTGTTGCACCGAATGGGAACGGTGCTTGCGGTTGTATAACTTGTTGCTCCCGTCGCTCCCTCTGTACATCCGTATGTGCATTAGTGCGATTAGTTTGCTGCCGAAACAAAGCGAAAAAAAAAGTAACAAAACACGTAACACACACTCTTTGATCCAAGTTATTACTATATATATATATATATATATATACAGTTATATATTCCTTTATCTATTTACTTTGGAATCCCCTTATCTTTGACACGACCAAATGAAAAAAAAAAGCAATGAATGTTCTCCCCACACACACACACAAATTTAGAGATAGTGATCAATGTTTGATTGTTGCTGCTCTCCCTTGACTCCCTGAGCTAACTTTTGTTTTGATGTTTTGATACAAAAAAATGACACTTTTAATTTACTTTCGTATAATCCAATTAATAAATGTGTTTTTTGAAATTCCCTGTTGAGTTTGAAAAAGTCCACAGTAAATTTATTTTACTTCTCTTCATTTCATTTGGAGGATTGTTTGTATTTTTTTATGTGTGTGTTAGATATGTGAACCCCCCTGTTTTATAATCGATTCCGTATTACAATTATTTATTGTGTTTTCTTTCCGTTGATTTGTTTAATTAATGTTGTTGTTGTTGTTTTGGTGTTCGATGTTTGGACAGATGACGGCCAAGTTTAGAGACGGACCAGGAAAACGTTTATTTGTATTGTTGATAGCATAAGAAAAAAGAGAAGAAGAAGAAAAAAAAAACAATAGAGAGCTATTTCAAAAAAAAAACTGAAAAAAAGTAGAGAGAGAGAGAGAAAAGATGTTAGTTTATTGACGTGAAAGAGAGAGAGAAATAGTGAGGGAGAGACAAGGGGTGGTTTTTTTGGGGGCCGCCAGAATGAACCATGGCGCAGATACCGTCGCCGCGCCTGCGTCACTACAGGTCCGCATTTAGCACATTTTGCACGTTCCAAAATTTATCTTGTTACATTTACTCGTTTACCATTTGGTTAATTTACCATTTGTTTCATTTACATTCTTTATTTGTTCCTTGTTTTGTTTTTGTTTTGGTGACGTTTCATTTTACATTGCAGGATGCACGACAAGCTACTTCGACATTGCAAACTTGGTTGCATGCATGGTTAAAAAAAATATTGTTATGCAACCAAATTAACATAACTGATTAATTAATTTTAAAAAAACGCGATTTAATTAACTATAACACTTAAAGCAATGAATCTAATACAAATTGAGATAATATATCAATCTAATTTCATTAGTATAAAAATAAAAGATTTTTATATTCCTCAAGTTTTCAAAGCTGCCATCTGTGGGCTAAATTTTTATACACTTTTAAATATACAGTGAGCAATCGGTTAAAGAACAAATTGAACAATGAATTATTTCGCGAAGTTAGAACAACATATACGTATTCGGTTTACGAACACCTTAAATAAGTTGTTGACATTACTTTTGGGATGTTAAGTCTAACCTTAAATCGATATTCGGTTTACGAACACCTTAGATAAGTTGTTGACATTACTTTTAGGGTATTAGGTACTTGAGTCGAAGCTTAAATCGATATTCGGATTACGAACACCTTAGATAAGTTGTTGACATTACTTTTGGGATGTTGGGAACTTGAGTCGAAGCTTAAATCGATATTCGGTTTACGAACACCTTAAATAAGTTGTTTACATTACTTTTACAATGTTAAGTCTAACCTTAAATCGATATTCGGTTGACGAACATCCAATTACATTCGTTAGTCGAATACACCCACTGTATAAACTAAGTTAACAGTAACGATGCGAAGAAACTTGTTGAGCATCCTGCTGATATTTCTACTGCAGGTTATTATTTACTTTTGTGCTATTTATTCATTTATTTACTTTTTTTTCGTTTAAAATGCTTTAATTTATCTATTTTAATTATGTGATCAGCGCAACGCAACGCATTCCACTTCTAGTGTAACGAGTTTAAGAATTGTACATTTGTCCTACGTTTATATTCGTTTTCTTATGTGTAACCACACACAATTTTCTCGCATGCCTGCTAATTCTATTGAAGTATGAACACAAGTCACAAGTACACGCACCGCTAATTCGATTCAATTCTCTCTCTGTAATTGTTGCGTATGTTTTTTGTTTTTATTTCAATTATTGTTTCGGTTATTAGAAATGAAGATTAATCAATACATTTAGTTAATAGCATTTCTAATAATCGAATGATTTTTTTTTTCGTTTGTTTGATTATTTTGGGTTATTGGAATTGAAGATCATCATTAAGTGAACATTTGGTGATCAATGTTAATTGGAGATCAATTTTGGAAGTCAATATTAGAGATCAATGTTGATGATCAATCTTAAAGATTAGGTGCTTTAAGAATAGTATACTAATATTATAATGTTGATGTGATGATGATCGATGATTCTAATTGGTTGATTATTATGGTTATTGGAATTGAAGATCAACATTTTACATCAGACATTTTTGCTTACTTCGATGCGATCTGCAATTCTAATGATGTTTGTTTGGTTGATTTAGTTGATTAATGCGTGATTGATGTAGTGGGGTTGCTGTTTTTGAATTCATTTGGGAACTTCCGATATCTAATTGCTGTGTGTTTGTGATGTTCGTAGGACGATGACGGCGATCTGCTTCGTATGCAATCTGCCGATCCTGTCGCACCAGGTGGGCCTGGTGTGGCAAGGAGGAAACGGATGGGACGACCTGGTGCGAGAGCAGGTAGAGGAGTCGACGCTGAAGCAGAGGCTGGGCGGTCGCAGGGACTCGGCGGCGCAGATATCGAGCATCTCGCCGCCGACGGAAACGCAGGAGACGTCGCCGCCGACGACGGGACCTGCACGTCGCAGGCGCAGCTCCCTGGCCCAGCTGACGGACATCCTGCGGGAATGGAGCGGCGGAGGGTCGACGAAGACGAGGAGGAAGGCGCCGCTGAGCAGGAGGGAAACGCTGGCCGATCTGGCGAGAAGCCTGCCCTGGGGCCGGCAGACGACGACGGACGGATGCGGAGGAGGAGGAGGAGGAGCGGCCGTCGTTGTTGCTAGCGTCGGGCATCACAGCAGGAAGAGGCGAGAGTCGAGCGCCGATTCCGGGATCAAGAGCATCGGCACCAGGTCCAGACGAGACTCACATCAGAACAGCAATAACAATCACACCGCCCTCTCCGACTTCCGCACGGAGGTGGCGAAACTGTGGCAGAGGAGGGAATCGAACGCCACGACGACGACGACGACGATCATCACGGCGAGCAGCCCGCCGCGCCGCGGATCCGGAGAGTCGAACAGGAGCGGACGCAGGGATTCGGTGAGCCACTCGTACGGGACGTCCAGGAGGGGCTCGGGGGAGAGCAGCCGCAGCGGACGCAGAGACTCCACCACTCTGGCGACGCCGCCTCCACCGAAGATCGTCGGGGCTCACAAGAAGAGACGCGATTCGCGCACCACGCTCAACGACAGCTACGGCCACAAGCAGGATCAGAGGCCGTCTACGTCGTCGACGGATTCGGCGCCCGTTCTGCAGGTGCCCACGCATCTGACGACCAGCAGTTACACGGACATGGGCACGCAGGCCCTGCCGCCGCCCACGATCATCACGTCGAGCGTCACGCCTCCGGCGACGTCGCCCACTGTTCAGGCCACGACTCCGACGAATCCTCTCCTCTCGACGAGACGCGATTCCACCACTCAGTGCGGACGTCTCGGAAGACGCGATTCAAGGAGCCACGCGAGTCCTGAGCGCCGCAACTCGCGTCTCCAGCGGCAGAACACCGCTTACGACGAGTGCTGCCTGCCGCCTCCACCTTCTGGCGGCGGTGCCTGGGGAAGACGCGGATCTCAGCCGACGCTCTCTCCGGACGTCGACGATACAGGACGCAAATCCCGTCGCGACAGCCTCAGCCCGGACTCTGCCTCTCGAGGCGGACGTCGTGATTCGCGCACTCATCTCAGCCCGGACCGGTCCGGCGAGAGGGACATCAGCCCCATGAGACGTAGCCGTCGTCTCCGTCGGCAATCCACGAGCATCGCAGCGGGACGCGGTGGACCACGGTCCCCGGACTCCTCCAGCTGCTCCTCGCGCGACCCTAGCCCCTGCAATCGCCCCATCCCCGCCCAATCTGAGGGCCACCATCGTCCCATGATCCGGAGACAGTCCACCACCGAGGAGATCCTAATCGCGCGCGGCTTCCGTCGTCAATCCACCACCGAAGAGATGATCCGCTGCCGCAATTTTCGCCGTCAGAGCTCCCAGAGCGACGACACATCCAGGTACCGTGGACGTCGCGACTCTTGCGCCCAAATCACGGATGGCACCTTCGCTTCCATGACCGTCGAGACTTCAAGCACATTCTTCGACTCCAGCACCCAGACCGGTGAGTCCCATATTCTTTATAAACTCACTATTCCATAAAAATAAGATCCTAAACATTTAGCTATTCTCGTGTCTGAAGATGTAGATGTTTCTGATACGAAAGGATCAGCCGTCAGGTGAATCTCTGACGTTGCCCAGGGTACGCCCGATTGCTTTAAATCATAGCAATCTTCGGGGAGGCTCCTTTCGTGTACCCCATTCCAAACGTATTGCAACAAAAATTACAACAAAAAATAATCAGAAATTAATAAAAATGAAATAAAATTCCATTGCTGCTATTGACCATAGGTCTTTCAGATTTTTTACCATTCTATTAATACAATCTATTTTTCCTTATTCTATATAATAAATTCATATTTCCTAATTCCACTTAAAGGAAACTAGTTTAATGTGTTGAATGGTGTGACCCACATCCAATCAAATATTTAAGCAACACACCTATTCATACTTTTAATCAGGATCACGCTGATTACGACTCGAATGTCGTCGTCGTCGTCTGCGAAAATCCAATCAAGATCACACAATAGTCAAATTTCTGAACCACATGGTGCGAGAGAACCGGAGTGTGTGTGTGTATTTGAGTGGGATGGAAAATGGACGAAGATGAAAGAGTGAGAGTGAGAGAGTGTTTCGTAGACCCGGCGAGGTGCAAACAAAGTCGAGTAAAAATCAATCGAGAGGACCTGTTGCATTGATTAATGCCTCTCGGTGTGTGCGTGTGTGTGTGCGAACGGGTGATTCGAGGGGAGACGAAGGGGAATCCCCAGATCTCGGTTAAAACGATCAGAGAATGCGGGGAAAGGGAGATGAAGATGTAGAAAAAGTGGTGCAAAGGAAAGGGAGTTTTACATAACCACCCACAGATATTTAATTATCGCGCCATGCACGTCCGTGCCCGGCGCCTCCACCAATACTTGTTTTCTCGTCGTTATGGGAAACGCAAACAGAGAGAGAGAGGGGGGATGATGACGAAGATGATCATGATATAGACAAGCGTTTTATTACAGATTGTCCTGCGTCGAGATATATTGCCCCGATATTAGGCACTAAATCAGAAACGACCAACAATCTGCAATAACTTATTCCCACGGACACGCACCGATCGATTCCAGTAGGCACTCGAAACAAACGAAAACGAAAGGGAAAAAAATCAAAAACTGTCATTCAGATTGTAGTTTATTAAGGTTACGTTTAGTTGTTATGGCAACAACTGCATATCAAACTCAGTTAGATTTAAACAGTGTAATTGTCATCAGTTATTTCGCAAAATATCTAATGATGCAGACAATTCTCAATCACAAAGCCTGGCGTGAAATTGTACAGCATACCTCCGGATTTCCATGAAACATGCAAGCGTTTTCCTGAATAACGAAACATTTTCGACGGAACGTCAGCTTCATCTGAGGCCATTGCGAATGTATGCAACCTCATTTGCATGCGCCGTACCTAATTAGCTTCGTTCCGTCATAATTTATCCGATGGTTGCGGACAATCGCATTACCAATTTTCAGATGAACAAATAATTACCATGTAATTAGGGCCGCGCATTGTAAAATACGCTAATTTAACGTAAATTAATTCACACAAATTAGTGCTATTTCTGAAGCTCGCATTTAATTGATTTACATTCATTAAACGTAATTTAACAGAATAATTTATTCAATCCGGAATACAATTACAGTTCGTAATTGAAACATAATTTCATAATGAAATTGATTTGTAATTAAACAATTATCATATAAAGGAACGTTACTTTAGCATGGAATTATAACGTATTACGAAAAGAAAAACAAATATTATATGAATGTCATCTACAGTACTACTGTCATTTGTAATAGAAACGTCATTATAACAAAAAACAAAACAATCATTATATAAACGTCAAATCTGTTATTCATGACAGAAATGTCAAAATACAATCATTATATAAACGTCAAATACAATATACTGTCATTCATGACAGAGACGTTGGATACTAGCGTCATTGTGCTAAGCACAAGCTAAGAGAGTAGTGTGGAGTTGAAGAAGAAGATGACAGAAACCTCAAAATACAATCATTATATAAACGTCAAATACAATATACTGTCATTAATGACAGAGACGTTGGAGACTAGCGCCATTGTGCTTAACACAATTTAAGAGAGTAGTGTGGAGTTGAAGAAGAAGATGACAGAAACGTCAAAATACAATCATTATATAAACGTCAAATCTGTCATTCATGACAGAAATGTCAAAATACAATCATTATTTAAACGTCAAATATAATATACTGTCATTCATGACAGAGACGTTGGATACCAGCGCCATTGTGCTTAGCACAAGCTAAGGGAGTAGTGTGGAGTTGAAGAAGAAGATGACAGAAACGTCAAATACAATATACTGTCATTCTTAATAGAAACGTCAGTTTAGAAAGAGATTTTATTATAAAACAAATAAACAAATTAATTATCAGCATCAACGACAAAAAATGGCAAAATGAAATGGCTAATATGAGGTTGTATCATAACGAAGTAGGTTGGGCGATGTTAAACAATAAACAAGCAAAGTATGACTAAATTTTAATTAGACTTATATGAAGTAGATTAAATCGGCCTTAAGTTTCTAATGATATGCGCGCTAATGCCGCGAACAGTTTCCTCGGCCCGTCAGCCGGAAAATTTTCCGGGGAAACTTTCGTGTAATCTGCATTTCAACTTCGGAGCGTTTCTTTCTCTCGCCTCGCTTCAACTCCTGTTTTCACTACTCCCTCTCTCTTTTTGATCCTATTTACTTTTCTTTTTCCTAACCATTTTCTATTTCCCGTCCTTTCGTTACTCTAAAGTTCGCCTCCATTTTCCGGCCTTCCGAATTCCATATTAATCACGTGACATAGTTTTCCACGATCGTCCTCCGTCCTTGCATAATCCGCCTTTAATTTTCTGCGCGGCGCCCCATTAAACTCGCATCTACACCATCCAGCAGACAAAAAGGAACTACGATTGTTGGAAATCTTCAATCGGAATGTAATTGAGACGAGTAAATAATCGAAGGAATGAATTTGTTTATCGTTCAGAAACTTCTTGGTTCGATTTCGGTTAAGTTTTCGATTGGTCATCACAAGTACATTCAATCTCAGGAAAGAGTACTATTATAGAATAGTTTCTTTCTTTCATCGAAATTTATCGTTTGATACATTATTTTGATAGAAAAGAAGCTGAAATACTTCTTTTACTTTTAAAATTTTAGATAAACTAACCAAATACTGTATGTAAAGGCGCCCACGTTGGTCGCCAAAACTTCGAAACGCTGTAACTCTTTAACGATTCAAAACTTTTAACTTTTCCCAACGCAATTTCAATATATTATAGTAATTTTAGTGTATTGTCATTATTTGTTATCGAAATTATTTTTTTTTTTATATTATTTTAGAAAAAAATAACTATTGAAAATCAATAAATTATGAAAGTTTATTTGATTTTATAAATTTTGATTCGACAATAATTGCGTTATTCAATAGTTTGTAACAGCAGAATTGCTTTATATTGCACTTTTAGGGTTCCCACGTTAGACGCCAAAACTTTAGAAACGTTGCAACTAGTTAACCTTTGATAAATTGTAACTTTTCTCAACGGAATTTTACTTTTCAATATATCATGAAGATTTCAGCGGATTTCAACAACGGATTTGCTAAATATATAAGTTTTAAGGTGCCCACGTTGGTCGCCAAAACTTAGAATCGCTGTAACTCGTTAACCGTTCAATTTTTTTAACTTTTTCCAACTCCAATTAACTTTATTAAGTATATAATTTATAATTTCGTGTAATTTGATGTATTGTTGGATTGTAGAAAAACTTGACTATTGGTTGATAAACAAGTGTTTTGTTTTACTTGTTCTTCTTATTCCTCTTCTCGGTGGAGGTGAGATTGAAAATTTGAACGTGTGCGCGCCGGCATCTCAGTAATATTTGTGATAACACAGTTGGTAATCGATCGGGGGTGGGGCCGGCGGCGCCGCGACGCTGGCTCAGTGTTATCGTGGCGTCCGCCGCACGTGGACCTGCTGCTCGAGTACGAAGACCGATCGGGAGAAACCGAGGCAGCGGACAAGGAAGAAGTCCCGGGAATTTCTGGTGCAGAGAACGAAGGGACCGTTTCCCTCCCTTTCGAGAAAAACAAACAAACAATAATACCAACATCAATAAAACACCCTTGCAAATAAACATTTACTTAAAAAAATGGGTAAATAAACGAATTCTAATTAACGATTGTTGCAAAAGTTGAGATGAACGTTGTTCGTTGGGAAAGTGATGACTTGAAAGGGAAATAATTGTATGGAAAGTGCGAGAAAGAAACAAATGTTTGTTCTTCTACAGATACAATTACGCAATTCGCAAGTGATTTCAACTAGTATTCTTTTACCAGTGTGCTTAGAACAATGATGTGTGTTTGAGTTCGACAACGAAAAAAAACGAAATCGAGAAAACAAAGACAATTATTTCGGCGACGTTTACGTAACAGGTAAATACATTATGGAGTCAATCCTCCGCACAAAAAGTGCTATTAACCAACACCCAAATCTCGCACAAACAAATGAATAATCATCAATTAAGGAGAAAAGTGATTACTTTTTTCTCCTATTATTACTAAAATCAAATACATTTATTAAAGAATTTTGCCAAAAAAGTTAAATTTTGATGTTTTTATCGTTATTTTTTATGAGAATCAATTAGTCACTAATAAGTCAAAATTATAGACTCTTTTAAAGTGATGTGCAGTTTCTTTTTATTCCACAAAAAGATGAATTATGTCTAAAATCAAATAACTAAACATAGAAATGTAGGTAATCTTAATTACTAAGAGCATTCATAAAACTGTTATTTGCAGAATCAATCAGTTGTTACTGATTACTAATTTACTTTATTGGTTCAATTTTACATGAAAACTGGGCAGAAATGTACAAGTTTTTCAAAAAATGGGGTGCCCACGTTGGTCGCCAAATGAACAGCATCGATTTCTGCGTTCAATTTACTCACGAAATGTATACACTAATACAATCTAAATATGTTTCAATGATTAATAACACGTTGTTGAACATGATTATTTCGCTTGTACAATACACGAAATCGTGCACAAATTAAGTGTAATTCTCCGTACGAAGCACGTCGTTTGCTACACAAAATACGATCGTAATTTTCATAATTTAAGCGACCTGTAAACGCACGCCAGTTACATCGCATTACTTATTCACGTCGTCATTCGATCGCACAACAACAACAAAAAAAACGACTGAAAAGTTGATTATTTTCCTCGTTTCGTCCACCTATTTATGTTTTTTTTTTCGACTAATGAATCAGTTGTCAATGCGGGGGCTCTGATTGATTAACCTCTTTCAATTATTTCCACGTTGCCATGGCTGCAGTATACACGGATCGCATCTCTTTCACCTGTACAGCTTTTTCTATTCTTCTTCTCCACTTGTTTCTCCACTTTTGTCTCCGATTGAAATTGGATGAAAGAAAATCGTCTTCGTTCCATTCCGGAGGATATCATTTCGACTCGGATGAAGATGATGATGATGATGATAAAAGTGAAACGTTGTGGAGAGGAGGTCGGTCGATTTAACCTCTCTCCGGAGACGCCCGCAAAGACACAGAAGTGGAGAAGAAACAGACACCGTCGAAGATGGGTTCAATTCGGAATCTCCGGAGCGTTCTCTCCTCTACACATGTAAATTCCCACGGCGGATAAACGGGTGGTAAATAAGTGATGGGAGTCTGCTGCATCGTCGCAAATACATTATTGAGGTGTTCGGGGTTTGAATCTCCCGCCGCCGGATGAGGTGAAAGAATCGCACTCAATATTTATACGCAATTGGGCTCCGTGTATTATGGATGCCCCGCGATTTGGTACCTTGGCGACAATAAACAACTGGATATGTTTTCATTGTATCGTTGGAAACATTGTCGAAATTTGGTATTGTTGCCAACCGAATTTTGGTAATTGGGAAGATACACTAGTCTTCAATATTGGAAACCATTATTAATATATTTGTTAAGCAAATTTGGGATAATTATATTAATTATGTCATTTCTGTAGAAACCTCATTGAAATTGATATTGTTAACATTTTAACCAACCGAATTTTGGTAAATAAGAAAATACACTAGATTTCGATATTGGAAACAATTAGTAAACACTTTCTTTAGGAATTTACCAACCAAATTTTGATAATTGATAAATTACATACATTGTATCGTTACTATAGAAAGCATGTTGAAATTGGTATTGTTAACATTTTAACCAACCGAATTTTGGTAAATAAGATAATACACTAGATTTCAATATTTGAAACAATTAGTAATCACTTTTCTTTACATATTTAGCAACCGAATTTTGATAATTAAGAAAATACACTAGATTTCAGTATTGGAAACAATTTGTAACCACTTTCTTTACGAATTTACCAACCTAATTTTGATAATAGATAAATTACATACATTGTATACTATAGAAAGCATGTTGAAATTGGTATTGTTAACATTTTAACCAACCGAATTTTAGTAAATAAGAAAATAAACTAGATTTCAATATTGGTAACAATTAGTAACCACTTTCTTTAGGAATTTACCAACCTAATTTTTATAATAGAGAAATTACATACATTGTATCGTTACCATGTTGAAATTGGTTATTGTTAACATTTTAACCAACCGAATTTTGGTAAATAAGAAAATACACTAGATTTCAATATTGGAAACAATTAGTAACCACTTTCTTTAGGAATTTACCAATCTCATTTTTATAATAGAGAAATTACATACATTGTATCGTTACTATAGGAACCATGTTGAAATTGCTACTGTAAACATATTTACCAACCGAATTTTGGTAATTTAAAAAATACACTAAATTTCAATATTGGAAACAATTAGTAACCACTTTCTTTTGAAAATTTTGAAAATAGAGAAATTACCTATTGTTAACACATTTGCCTACCAAATTTTGGTAATTAAGAAAATATTCCAGATTTCAATATTTGAAACAATTAGTAATCACTTTTCTTTACATATTTACCAACCTAATTTTGAAAATAGAGAAATTACCTATTGTTAACACATTTGCCAACCAAATTTTGGTAACTAAGAAAATATTCCAGATTTCAATATTTGAAACAATTAGTAATCACTTTTCTTTATAAATTTACCAACCGAATTTTAAAAATAGAAAAATTACCTATTGAACACATTTGCCAACCAAATTTTGGTAATTAAGAAAATATTCCAGATTTCAATATTTGAAACAATTAGTAATCACTTTTCTTTACGAATTTACCAACCTAATTTTGAAAATAGAGAAATTACCTATTGTTAACACATTTGCCTACCAAATTTTGGTAATTAAGAAAATATTCCAGATTTCAATATTTGAAACAATTAATAATTACTTTTCTTTACATATTTACCAACCTAATTTTGAAAATAGAGAAATTACCTATTGTTAACCCATTTGCCAACCGAATTTTGGTAATTACGAAAATACTCTAGATTTCAGAATTGGAAACAATTAGTAACCAATTTCTTTACAAATTTTCCAACCGAATTGTGGTAATAAAGATAATACACTACATTTCAGAGTTGGAAATAATTAGCAAATCTATTGCATTGTAGTTAATTAAAGCTATAGTTGTAATATAGTAAACTTTTTCAGCAAAAGTTTTAAAATGCACCAACTTTCAAATATGACCTATGGCTGGATATTAAAAATAGTATCATTTAGTAGAAATATCAAAACATTTGACTAGATTTGAATGTTCTAAGACAATGAAAATATTACTAATTTTGTTAAACTGTGACTTAAGTTTATTTACACATTTTTTTATCTTCAAATTCACAATTTAATTGATAAATTCAAATGCAAACGTAACCACAAATAACATCCATGCGAAATCTGGTTATCCCTGCACTTCGCTCGATCCTCCCGACCGCTCTGGAGTCTCTTTATATTTAGATTCGGTTTACGAATCGCGGAAAGCAAATAAAGTGCGCTCTCTTCCTTGCACTTTTTTCTCCGACCGACATCCGCCCGTTCATTCAGAATAAACAGCACCCGGATTAAATATAAATCCGTTGCATAATTGCGGCATAGAGAAAGAGAGAAAGAGAGAGGAAAACGATTTCTCGCTGAAAATCACTTAGAAAATCACTTGGAAAATTTGCAAATCGACTCGTATATTTCTTGAACAACTTTCAATGGACTTAATGACGTTCCGAATCGAATTTCAATGATCCTTTCATTCTCGAGATGCGAGAAGAAGAAGAAAAAAAGAATATGCTTAAACAAAAATTGGAATTTCAAATTGAAATCGAAGAGAATTGATTAGTTTACGCAATCAGTTGTTAATCAAATTTCCCGCCGCTTCGATTTTGACGTTGCCATGACGATAGTTGTGAACAGTTTGTTGGAAATGTAAGACAATTGGTTAGTTTATTAATTTCAATTGAAATGATACCAACATGATACCAACCAATAAGAAATAACCATGTTTGATTTTACCCAATTTGTTGTTGTCATGACAACCGTTAAATCAAGATTGTCATTAAAATATGACGTTTCCTGACGTTTCTTGTCAAAATTAAACAGTAAACACTTTATTTATGGTGTTGGAAAATCTCTTTTAAATATTAAATTTTCTCATCGAAATTGGTAAAGTTTCAATTAAAACTTTCGCAAATTGCAAGCACTCAATTAGTAAACGTACTTCGATTGTTTCGTTTGTTTTTCTCCCCGAACAAACGGATGTTTTTCCATTGTTCCCCGTCGCTGTGTACGACTTTATGAATCGAATTCGATCCAATAATAAACTGTGTTTTTCGTCGCTCAGAACATGCGGTATTCGGAGTGAAACGTGGGTCGCGTTGCGGCGCAGGGCCTTTGTTTCGAAGGGCTGAATGGGACGAAGCACGTGCATGTTCGATAATACGTTGAAGTGGGAAAACGGGACGGAGGTGGTATTTGGAGGATTTCGGAAGGACAAAAGGGCTGTATCGAAATTGCAGCATAATCAGTGGAACACTCAACCGGTAGCCGAAAGAGAACAAAAAAGAGAATAATTGTTTCAAGGTTGGCATCAATTTTTGTAACCTTGACATGTTTTTTCGGTGAGATAACGTTGGTATGTGATAAGCAAGGTGCGCTCGATTGGAAAGCGACTTGTGTGGGCGGCATTTCCACGAAGCCTCTTTAGCTCAGTGGCAGAGCACTGGTCTTGTAAACCAGGGGTCGTGAGTTCAATCCTCACAGGAGGCATACATTATTTTTCTTTATAAATTAGAGAAAAACTTAATTATTCAATCCATTAATTACTACACATTTTCATTTTCATCTAAGATACTTTCATAAGAAATTCCATTCCATTTTCAAATTAAACTTATTTTGTGCTGAGTTAAGCAATTGTCATAATGACAGATTGGGTGAAGGTATACAAACTGTCATTGATCACAGTGCAAATGTAAATGTCACTAATGACAAATGTTGAATGATAATCAATAGAAGTACAATAGTTAATAGTTAAGTTTTATGTAAAGAATTTAATTGGAAAATGAATTTTTTCATAACTAACTGCAAAAACAAAAATTATAGAAGTTCAAAAGTATTTTGAAATTAAGTTCATTTACAAATAGAGTTGACCTAAACAATTGTCACAATGAGAAATTAGGTATAGGTCTACAAACTGTCATATAAATGTACATATCTGATGACAAATGATAATCAATATGAGTACAATTGGTACACCTGGTTCAGTGTTATGTAAATGGAGTTGAAATGAACCTTATTTCCATGTCGATATATCTACATGTTGCTAATCTTGCGCAAGCGCAATCTTTGATTCCTTATACGGCTTTTCGCTTTGCGGCCAAGTTTCGGGTAACGTATCTAGGCCGTAAAGCGAGGTATGGGTGTACAATATCTCATAAATCATTATGATAATACTAATTTGTTGACTAGTAATTAACAATAAGTTATTAATTCACCAATTTTATAATTGGTAAAATAAACACAATTTCCCAATCGAATCGCACGTAAGTTACGTAATCGAATTGTCATTGTTATGACATTCGATAACCCGAATTGTTCGATTGGTTGCATAAATGCTTTCGCAAACAAATAGCGAGGTTGTCGTAACCGTTGACTATGGTTATCGGATGAAGGCGTACCTCGGTTTCCGCTCAGGTCCTATGCAATAGTATATTGGAGTTCGGCTCGACAGAAAAGCGGAAGAAAAGGAGAGGAGAAGCACAGAAAGAGTGAAAATGAGGCACAGAAGAGGCGGGAATGGCGTTGCGGTCGAACAATTGAATTTATCGCTTGACTCGGGGGGCGCGATAAGGCGTAAGGGGAAATTGTTTACGGCGAATGAAAATAGGAGAAGAAGCAAAGCAAATAATACACAGTAATAATAGAGCCGACGGCAACACGTAATTTCCAGTGAACCGCCAACTTCGATACTCGGGAAATCGCAGAAACTAAAAGTCAGATATACAAAAAAAAACATAGTCGGTTTTGAACAGTTGACGCATCGCGGTGTGCTTCGCGATTTTGTTTTGTTTTGAAAGTTGTTTCGAGTGAAAAGAGAACAAAGAAAATCGGATTATTTTATTTCAGAAACATTAAGGTAATTTTATTTAGCTTTGAAGTTTTCTTTGAAAAACTTAATTTTCTGTTCAAATATGATTGACAGCAGTCATAACAATTTCCATTTCCAATGAATATGCTTTTCAAAAGTTAAGGTACTTTTTTGTCTTTTCAAAATTCAAAATTTCCATGTTTCTTTAGATTTTCTATTGTAAATATGTGTATAACTTTGACAGCTGACAATTGATTTTCATGTTTCTCTTCATATGTTTTTGACAGACTCAGAGTATTGTGCCTGTGGTGAACTAGGCACAATGAACCACATCTTTTTCGAGTGTCCTAATAACTCAATAACCATTGCAGATTTCATCACATCTCTTATTTTGCTTATAGTCCCTTTGCCCATCACTTTTCCTCTATTGGTTGCCTCGGCGAACCGTGACGTTTATCTGGCCCTTTTGCACTTTGTTAGATCAGCAAAGGTTGATATTTAGCGATCTCCTTCACACACTCTTTAACATATCGACACACCATTATTCTGTCCAACTGTTCAGAACCTCAGAGTCCCGGTTTGACCATTGTCTTTTTCTGTTATTAGCCTTATTTGTTTATACCAACATAACCTAAGACTGTGCTTTGCACAACCTAAGTGAGTAGTGTGGAGTGGAAGAAGAAGATGTTTTTGACAGTCAAATGTCAACGTATTTCATCAATATTTCATAATTATTGCTAATGCTGCAAAGTGATGTATACCATAGTACTTTCTGCCCTAAATTTACTTATTTTTCGCAAATAAAATGTGTGTAAATTGATGATCAAAATAAAGCAGTGCCACGTATTATTATAAAATTGACAGTGACAGATGATATTTTCGTTGTGTCAACTGGTAAAGAACAACCTGTTGCCAAATAAACTTCAATTAATACTAAATTTACTTAATTTTCGTATCTAATATTTGTTAAGAATGATATTTACTGGAGCTAATTTCAATTGGTGATCAAAATAAAGCAGTGCCAGGTATCAATGTAAATTTGACAGTGACAGGTGATATTTTCATTGTGTCAACTTTGTTGCCAAACGTATTCGATTGGTTTCGAGCGGGAACAAAGGAACGTCCAGAAATATGCAGTTTAATTAGCGTAATTGATGTGCACAGGGTTGAAAGGAGCGGAAAATAATAATTATAGTAATCCATAGTTTCTATGCGAATTCCCCGCAGTGGCGATTTACGCGTTGCAGTCGGGCCAACCCCAATTACAAAAATCCCCCAAGTGCGCGTAAACGGCCGCATCGGATGCGCCCCATTAAATTAAAGCGACGACGCTTATTTTCCTGTTTACCCAACAGCAGGAAAATTACGAAAAAAGTGAATATTGGTTCCACCGAATTATCATTATTACCATTGTTGCTGTTACTCATACGCTCGTATCGCCGTGGAAATCCTTTATCCATTACGCAACATCCTGTATTTTCAGTTTTATCTGTGTTTATTTATGTAGAAGTATTTTTTTTTCCTATACACTAAGTTTAGTTACATTTCGTGCTAAATTTCATTGCAAAAATCTGAAGCAAAGTTTTTACGATTTATATCATTTGAATAGGTAACCAATGCAATACGAAATTGGTGGTTTTTCGTGTCCTTTTTATACCTAGTACACGTTTATTTCGTGTCTAAACATGTTATTTCATCAATATCTTTGAGAGATCTAATTTGAATTGATGATCAATAGAATATCAAAATGCATTGTATAGTTTCGTATACAAACTGTGCATTATTTCATTAAAAATAAGTTCAGTAAAGTGCTCACAAGAACTAAATTGAATTGGTGATCAAATTTATATTAGTGTACAAACGTAATTTGACTATGGAAATTTGTATTTAGGCACTTATAATTCGTATATAGACTGTGTATTGTTTCATCAACAATAAGTTGAGTAAATTGGAATGGTGATCTATATACAACATCCACATTTAGATTAGTGCAGAAACGTATTAGAGTTGACCGATGTTATTTGAACTGATTCAGTTGGCAGTAAAGTGTATTAATGGATGGTATAATCGGGTGGCATTGGGTCGCTTTGAATGAGGGGGGGGGAGGTGAACGGGGAAGGCGGCAGTTCAAGTTTGGGACTTTTAAAGCTTGATTAGTTGCTAAATAGTTTCGGGAAGTTTAATCGGGACGTGTGGGTGGAAAGTTAGGCTTCTCCGTGTGCTCCGAGGCAAACTGCTAATAAGACCCGACACTCGCCACCTCTCCCCTGCAAATATTCAATTCAACGCAACTGTGGCATTCTGCTGAGTCCGATGCTTTTTTTCTGCACAACAACAATTTTATATAATTTTGTTTACAATATATTAAAAAAAAAGTGTTGATCAAGCACTTCAAATTTGAATACAGTATAAAAAGTTGTTTGGTTTGGCATAATTATGTAATGATGCGTGGTCGTAGACTCTTATTAAGAAAAGGCGTTTAGAATCTGCCATGTTACAAATGTATATATGGTTGCCGTAATCCTATACTATATCGATATGTTTGTGAATATAAACATTGAATCAGTTACTTAAATCTATAAACTAAATCTAGTGGTTTATAACGCTTAAGTCTATTTGTTGTTCTGCTGTTGTCAAGTAAGTCAATAGCCAGAAAATCACTATGTAGTTCAAGTCTGTTTGTGTATCTGCTACTATTAAACATCGGTATTGTATCCTGAACAAAATCTATATGGAGATCTTCATGTATTTGCCTATTTGAGATGAACCACGGTGACCTGATGATACTTCTTAGGTATTTTGATTGAAATCTCTGGATAATTTGTATCTTCGATTTGCTGGCTACACCCCATAATTGGATGCCATATGTCCATACTGGTTTCAAGATTACCTTGTATTTTAATAGTTTATTCTCCACTGATAATTCCGACTTTTGTCCTAATTACCAATAGAGTTTTCTAAACTTTATTTCTAATTGTTCCCTCTTAGCCTGAATGTGGTCTTTCCAGGTAAGCCTTCTGTCGAGAAGCATACTTAAGTATTTGACTTTAGTTGATTTGGGCAAATCTTGTCCATTTAGTCTAAAAGTTGGGCAGGTGTCTTTCTTTAGCGTGAATGTGATTTCATTGACGGAAATTGTCCATTCTTTAAGCTATTCCTGTAGTTTGTCCAAATTTTCCTGCAGATTTGCAGATGCTACTGTTGGATGGTAATCCGATTGCTGTATCATCAGCAAATGTTGCGATTGTTGTTTTATTGGTTTCGGGAATATCTGCCATGTAAAGCAGCGGTCCTAAAACACTTGCCACCTCTGATTCTATTGGATGGAGATCAGAAATATCACTATGTAGTAAAAACATGTTTAAAATATACAATTTTAACGAAAATTGTTATAATTTACTTAAGAAATCTAAATAATCTTCAAAATCTGCGAATGTATATAGGAAGTGTTCTCCAGGCGAAAAGTATATAAATATTCGAGTGGAGTCCTGCAAATAATTTATATAAATTGTCCTCTCGAAATTCTCATTCTGCTTTCTTTGTATTTCGTTGTGAGACATTCGTGGAATGGAAAACGAAGGGACGGCTGTGGACGTGGATGCACGTGCACGTGATGACATCCGAGGCAACCGCTGCAAAATGCGAAACTGTCAAAATATTGAGGGCGATTTATGGACTGGAATGCATACGGCTGCAATACCAATTTGATGCTGAAAACAAATCTAAATATAGTATGTGTGCTTTTTCAAATTGAATTTCGTCGTACCATTGTACTTTTTCCGCTAAGAACGTAAGCAATTTTTCGCAACAATTCTCTTGATATGATAGCAGATGGCGTACGAACGAATTAAGTACGTCAACTCATTTGATGACAACACGAATCACTATATTTTTGCAGAGTGACAACTTAATTGTTTCAAATCCCATTCACAACAAAATATTTAGCCGGGTTACATCTGTAGAAAAAAAAGACTCAAACCAGGATGAAATACCAATTATTCACAAAAATATATTGCTTACTTACAGAAATGTACATTTTTATCCGAATTCTTCTCTTCCTCCATAGGTGCCAACTGTCTATAATCGTATACACTTGTGTCATTCTGATCCAATATTAGCAACTGTCAAACTATAATGACAGACGTCCTAGATATTTCAATACATCATTTCATTTTTCCTCATCACACATTAACAACAGCCAAACTAGTTATCTTCATCAAATAGAATATGACGTTTGAACGAATTGCGTACGAACGTCAATTATTTAAGGACAGTTGACTCACTGTCAAACTAGTTTTCTTTAATTACTAGCAGATGGCGTATGATTTGTATGAGTACGTCAATTCAGATGTCCGAATTGTGACGTATGACGTTTAAGGTTTATCGATTGCAAATATAAAGTTTCTTGAAGTTTCTCGGTGTAGGTATTGTAGCAAGATGAAATATTGAAGTACGTGCTTATTTTGGGAAAGTACACTCTCGCTATTAAAGTATCATGTAATGACGGAAAGTGCGATATATTGTAACGGCAAAAATTGAAGGGAAAATGTGACAATCTAAGTTGATAGATCTCATCCATTGTGATGTGTTCGATCATTTTTCCGCCACCTCTCTCATCTTTGGTATTTAATAATGCAAGAGTGGTTCGAGCGGTGAAGATGAAGACGAAGTGGAAGAAGGATGAGGAGAGGGTCGCCCTCCGGTGGGATTCCCCGTTCCGTGGACTTCTCTCCCAATTTTTCCCTCCCGAATCCTTTTTCCTTTCATATTATTATACTCTCTCTATATATATATACACAATTTTTTGTCGCTCATCTTGTCTCCATCTCTCCTCGATCGGCGTTCATTTCGGGAGGAGAAAAGAGGATGGATACACAATTTCTTTTGTTGGATCACCGAACATCTATCCATTTTTAACGTAACATCTCCCGAGATATGACGAGACGCACGCAACGAAAAGAAGTTGGTATAAATGCGAAGCGAGATGAAAAGATGAACGATTCGTTGGATGGAGAGAGAAAGAGAGAGGATGGGGACAAAGGCGAGTGTAATTTGTCCGTGCCTGCTCTTTTATTGACGAAGATTGAGCTGCTTTTAACGTTAAGCGGATCAATTCAATAGCGAAACCGAGATTTTTCTTTACCGAAAACGCTGAAGCTTAAATGCTAATCATTGACTGTGTAACATTGGATTACGTATCTGAAGATAATTACCAAGACTCACTTTACGACAAACTTCACGGTGCGAACACATTTTTGACTTCTCAATGAATTTCCATTAAGTATAGTATGGACTTGATGATTCCATAGTTAAAATGTATTCGGGTTTTCTAATAACAGCTGTCACTTTGACAGCTTCAACTATAATTTGATTGAGTCAAACACAGTGAGTTACGTAATGACAGCTGCCAAGTATTGAGTCAAATCCAGAACAACTACAAACAAATATGTCTATAGAAATCACAATTACTTAATTCTAACGTTACAAATCCTCATTTTATGTATGTAAAGTATAGTCAGATCAAATTATGGACATTTCATAGAGACACATTAAAGATTCGCGTTACGTAGTGACAGCTGTCACTTTGATAGCTTCCACTATAATATGTTTGAAACGATTGAGTCAAGCTACGTAATGACAGCTGTCAAGCATTGAGTAAAATCCAGTACAATTAAAAAGAAATATGTATATAGAAATCACAATTACTTCATTCTAACGTTACAAATCCTCATTTTATGTATGTAAAGTATAGTCAGATCAAATTATGGACATTTCATAGAGAACATTTAAAGATTCGGGTTTTCTAATAACAGCTGTCACTTTGACAGCTTCAACTATAATTTGATTGAGTCAAACACAATACGTTACTTAATGACAGCTGTCAAGCATTGAGTCAAATCCAGTGCAACTGCAAACAAATATGTATATAGGAATCACTATTACCTAATTCTAACGTTACAAGGACTCATTTTATGTATGTAAAGTATAGTCAGATCAAATTATGGACATTTCATAGAGAACATTAAAGATTCGCGTTATGTAGTGACAGCTGTCACTTTGACAGCATCCACTATAATATGTTTGAAACCATTGAGTCAAGTTACGTAATGACAGCTGTCAAGCATTGAGTCAAATCCAGTACAACTAAAAACAAATATGTATATAGAAATCACAATTACTTAATTCTAATGTTACAAGGACTCATTTCGTATACATAAAGCGAAATTTCACAGTCAACAAACCTAAGTGCTTTGTATGAAAAGCGTATAATTGTTTGAAGTTTTCCATCTAAATTTACACTGCATGTTTCATGCATAAAATATCATATTTATCGTTAGGAGTGCTAAGTAATTTCTGAACTTATTTTTTCCGGCTTCCCGAAAACGAAATTATCCGTCCTCTGCACCCCTCGTTTTCGCATTTTTCCGCCCTTCGTGTGATGCTTTTTAAATGATAAAATAATTCCAGCCATAAATCCTCCTTAATATTTAGACCTCTCTCTCTCACACTCTTTCCCACACCACACACTCGTCCTACTTCCATTTCCGTCTCTCTCTCTCCCTTTTTGGGTCTGTATTTTTATCATCATTATTATTCCATCCGCTTTTATCTCCCTTTTTTTTATTTTTATTTTACTTTTTCTCTTACAGAGACGTTAGGGCAATATAAAACTCTGTTTTGGTCGTTCGTCCTTCTCCTCTGTCTCCCTCCGTTTTATGGTCGTCGCATAAACGCGTCCTTTAATTACGTCTTCGACCACGCACACTACACTCTCTTATTAATGCTACGGTCCATTTCGTACTCTCGCTCCTCCTGCAAAAGGATCACGAAGGACACGACCCCCCCTCCCGAAATCGAATTCCGTTTGCCTTCATGAGCTAATTTCATCTTGAACTCGCACGTTGTTTTCCGGAAAACGAAAGCGCCGGAAACTGGAACTACGAGTATAATTGAATTCTGCATTTTTTCACCCTTAATTCCGACTTTTCCTATTCGATGATTCGAAAGAAATGAAAAACAAGATTTTCTTTTATATAGAACTTGTTTCGTATACTTTCTTACTTTGTTACTCTTTATTTTGAGTATCAAAGTAAGAAAGTGTTACAAGTATCGAAAACTCAAAAAAACTGATCATTTTCATCAAGAAAATGTTTGGCATTTCAACTTGGATCTACTCGAAAACCATACAAAATGTAGTAATTACTTGGAAACAACATTTGATTATAGTTTGTTATTTGTAGGTGCAAAATTTTTCATGCAATTTCAGTTTCTTTTTTTACAAAACACATATTATTGAATTACTCGCTGACCAATAAAGATAGAATGATGACTAATGACTTTAATTAAAGCTGAAACTATAGCGTTTCATATAAGTGTATTTACTTAATTGAGAAACTACTATTTTTTTTCTTATTTAAGTTGCCAACTTGCATAAAACAATAATTGAAATGTTCGAGTTTCTTGAATTGCATCAAAACCACCTAAGTTATAATAATGATTAAATGAAGCTAAAATTATAGGGCTTTATATAATTACATTAACTGTTTTGCATGACCCGTGGTTTTTTTCTTAATAAATTATCAAATTTAATTGTTGTTTCAAAGTAGTGCACTTGGATTTTATGCAATTACTCGAAAAATATAAACGATGTAATATTAACTGAATGTGTGAATTAAAGCTGAAACTATAGGATTTCGTGTAATTATTGGTGATAGTCAGATTTCACGTGAAGCAAAGTATCAAACTTGACTATACGAAAAATGCTTTCAAATGAAGTTGAATTGAATTGAAAACTAATATTTCAAGTTTTCATTTCTATACATTCTTTTATTAAAATTATTTACAGTGTTTGAATAATTAGAAGTCAAACTTTCAAAGAATCAAAATTGTTCTGAAATTGAATTATTCGAAAACTATAAGCGATTCACTAATGACTGAATATTGAAATTAAAGTTAAAACTGTAGATTTTGTTGTGATCACATCTGTTCACGTGTGTGACTGACAGTTTTCGTGTAATTCAACGTCAAACTTGCAGTAATTCCTGATCGAAATCGCATTGCTGACTTTTGTTTGTTGTTCTTGTGTTTGTACAGAGCCGTCTCCGCTGTATGACAACAACCACTACCACGAGGAATGCCTGCGGTGCAACTCGTGCGGGCTGAACCTGACGGGGCCCAACCAGAAGAGGGCACGGCGCTTCAAGAACCAAATCCTGTGCGATCTGCACTTCGCTGACGTCGCCCTGATGGAGTGCTCAGACTTCATGCAGCAGCTGAGGGCCTTCAAGCCCCAGTCCTTGGGCTGCGCCGTCGCCCGCCGGAAGTCCTCCACCACCCTCATATTTCCGCTTCCGCCGCAGGCCTGCTCAGGTAAGCCCTTTTCCGCCCATTTCAACATTCAACCTATCTTCATTTTATCATCGATTCGCAAAACAATACTGTTCCACGAAAACAGTAAAAACGAAATAAATAAGTGAGCTTTCAAACAAATGTTAGATTATAGATTTCCAAAGATACAGCCGTGATTTTCCGTTGCGCTTAATTTACCAATCTAAGAAATTATATCTTTATAAAGATAATCAATCACAATCCATATCTTGATGATACGGTAAATGAAAAACTGAAGGACAAACAACGACAATGAAGTACTTTTCACAACTATCTGTTTGGGGGGGGATCTGATGTTGAGATAATGGGGAAGCGTTGCGGATCGGATTTTATCTACTTGGCAAACTCTCAAAGCCCTCTTTCACACATAATTTGACTTACTTGGGGACCTGTTGCCCCCGTCCGGGCGCAGACGTCCAGCGGAAGAATTAGAGTGCAAACTTCCATTCGCCTGAAGAAACAAAAAAGATCAAGTTATACACCACCGAAAAACAAAACAGAAAACAAACGATAAACTACTAGAAGAGAACAGAAGTTTGGAAGATGGAGCGGTTCCGTTGCTTGAAAGAAAAACACGCTTTCTTGGAAAAAAAGCTTTATACAAATTACGCTTTTACGTTTAGGTGTTCCTCCCCCCGTATTTTTGGAAAGTATTATGAATATTATGATCCGAGCAGCGCAACTTCCCTCCCCCCCTGGACAGGTTTAATTCGAATTTATCACCCTTTCACCGTCGGATGATGCCTCCTCTCGCTCATCCGTTTCCTCGCGTTTTCTCCTCGGATTTATTATTTTCCGTTATGAGGAGAGGTTTTTCTTCTCGAAATTTATGTGTGTGTGGGTAAGAGTGTTATGCAAGATTGGGGGCAAGGTTGGTCGTGAGCGGCACGGGGCGAAAGCGAAATTCCGACGTCGCTCAAGAACGTGGGGCGGCTGTGATCCGACCGCCCCCGGCTTGCGGACGGCTTTATTAAAAACAACGCCCGACGCCGCAACAAACGTCCTTCCCCCGATCCCACGCACACCGCTAAACAGACCATCCCACACCCCACACCCCCAACCGTCCTCCGCTTCCCCTAAACCAAGGCGAACTTGATTATTGAGCCCCAACGGATTGTACTTAGTTGGCCGAGGTAAATCCAATCGAGCAGGCGCTCCAATCACTGCAAGGCAATTGTTTTCTTTTCTGTTACACACGCACCCCCTGATTTGCTCAACCCCAATTAACACCGAACTCCACTGCGACGGAAATCTAATATAGGGAGGGGGGGGGAGGTGTGAATGATGGCATTCACAATTTAATAATTAATTAATTGATAACGCGAATTGTTGCTACTTCAGTTTGATCTTATGTTTCATATGAAAGTTTGATCAAATTTTTGAAAAGTTATTATTGAAATTTACTGTATTTGCCCGAACCCTGATGCGGTTCGAAGCAAGATCAGCAACGTTGGCAATACAAAAATGAACTATCTATGAATGCAAACAGTTTGCGCACAGTTATTAAGGTTAGCAAAATATTTATGTGTGTAACTTTAGCGTCGCCCGATATTGGATATTCGCTTTCAACGTTATCCACTGTGGTAGTTTAAAAGGCGCGTCTCCGCCCATCCTTTATTGCAACCGGAGACGTGCAATTTCCCTTTATTACAGTGTTTACAGGGCTCTCGACTACACGCTGCATGCATGCATACAATGTTCGAACAGGATTTCGGTTCTTCTTCGCGCTGCACCCCAATAGCGGATCGGCGGAGCAATGCGTTGTGTATAGTCGGGTCACTCTAAGTTTGAACACCAAGCTACAATTAGCTCGTTTGGTGTTCTACCTTACAGTGAGCTGAGTGTACACCATTTCAACGAGGGACGACGTGGGACTCGGACCCATCAATCATCAATTAGATCGAGTTCTGAGCATCGAGCAAACTGCGATACATCGATTAACAAACAGTCAACTGGTGGTGGCAACTATGGCAACGCATATATTGGTGGATGCGCCCGGCTCCCATCGATTCGAGACAAGAAGGGGTAGAGGCAAGTTTGAACATCTGAAATCATTAGCTGTTCCAGATCATTTCAGATGTTCAAATCGGTTTTTACATTTTACCGTTAACATCGTTCAATTAAATGAAACAAAACAAAAAATACATTTTACCTAACCTCAATGCGAAATGTCAATGCCATCTGGAAATCAAGCAGCGCTCGCTCGGAGAACTACAAATCAACTTCATAACCTACATGAAACATAACCTCAATGCGATGTATTTGTTTGCTTATATTCAAGTTACAGTGATACCTCGATATACGAGTGTTTATAGATACGAGCCACCGAGCGAGCGATATTTTGCTTTGAGATGAGAGCAAGATTTGAGATACGAGGAATCGCACACGACACCAACAGTTTCTCCCACTTCTTACTAGACCTTTGAGATACGAGCAATTTGACATACGAGCAAGGTTACGGAACGAATAATACTCGTATGTCGAGGTACAACTGCATAACCAAAGATGGTGGTGACTCACAGTATACTAAATGGACCACCATTTGTGTCTTGGTCCCCAACATATATTAAATGTTAAACTTACCAGAAATAACTTGAATGTCAAAATGAAACATGTCAAATGTTAGAATTACGATAATTGTATGTGTATTATCGTAAATTCAATGTTAATTGAATTGTGAATACAAATGTAAACTTTCGTTAAAATGCGTTTACGGATGTCTCATTTGACGCTTTGTCGTTCGATTAGGGCAGAAATTCTGCACGGTTTGTTGCGTATCAAGTATGCACACGCACGCACGGTTGGTCAAATTGCGTTCGGATCGATCGCAAACCGCGAATTGCAAATTGGACTGTGCCCCATAATTAAATGGTGCGGCATCAGTTTTAATCCTGCTTCATTTTCCCTGTCACATTTTGACATTTACAATTTTTGACGTTATTCTAATTAAGGTTATATTTAAAAAAAAAACTGGTAACTGTATAACTTTTTTTGATAACACTGCGTATCTAATACCTAATTTCACAAAATGTTTTAGTTTTATGATGATGATGTGGTAATATTTCTGTTTTTTTTTTGATAATGTAAAGTTTGTTGCAGTTTTAAGTATATTTGCAATAGGTTCAAATTGATTTAAGTTGGATTCCGATGGAATTGAGATAGTTTTGTGTGTGTGTGTGCTATCTGTTTTCCGGTGTGCTTGTGTTATACCGAAAGTTGCTGTTATCCGCGTATAATTTCGTAACTAATCCCGAACTATATTAGTTTGCTCAAGAAAACCGAATTTCCCGCATGGGGCGGCAACAATTTCCCAAGTTTTAATCCGTTGATTATCTTTTGCATTACCGTTATTGCTAGAGAGTGAGTGAGAGGATGAGTGGATGATAGGAGAGAGGGAGATCAAGTTTTCCCCAGCGAATATAAAAAGTTTCCGAATGAGTTCGAGCGAGGGAAGGAGAGATGGCTCTGATCCGTTTCCTCTTTGTTTATATGCATGCCGGTGCATGCACGCGTTTCCCACCGGGGTTTGAGCCGTAATTAAAGTTTGATCAGGTTTTATTTGTGTTTGACGCCGAAACACCGTCGCTCTCTCCACCTTCCAGGTGGGGGTGGGTTGCACGAAGTTATTAAGCGTGCGGTGTGCACTTGAAATATCAAACAAAAGCCGACGCCGGTGGGAATTCGACGACGAAGACTCCCTCCGCATTTCGTGTGTTGAATGAGTTAAAAAGAAAGTTTTCCCGTTTCCATGGATCGCAGCTAAATCACTGACAATGCGAGGTTAACGGTTTATGTACTGTACCTCGCTTTTTAAATAGCAAAATTTTAAGCGCCCCCGGGTGGACTCGAACCACCAACCTTTCGGTTAACAGCCGAACGCGCTAACCAATTGCGCCACGGAGGCCTATATCTCTGGTTAAATGGCTAAAAAAAATATATCTTCATTTCGAAATTCCATCAAAGTCCATTACAGTATTCAAAAATAGAGATTATTGCAAAAATATTGTTTAAACTTTAAAGAGTAACATAAAAATATGAATATAAAAGACTCTTTTGAACTAATTTATGTTTCTAAAGATATGCATTTCAATATTTAGTTTTTGCAGTAAAACAAACGCCCCCGGGTGGACTCGAACCACCAACCTTTCGGTTAACAGCCGAACGCGCTAACCAATTGCGCCACGGAGGCCTATATCTCTGGCTAAATGGCTAAAAAAATATCATTTGAACTAAACTATATTCAAAAAAAAGCTATCCAAAATTTAGAAAACACACAACGATTAATTGATTTGTTTAATGTTCAGCGAATGGATACGATTTGAACTAATTTTACTTTTTTATTTTGTTTTAATAATATGTGAATACTATTATAATACTTCTATTTATTTTGATAAAACTTACGCCCCCGGGTGGACTCGAACCACCAACCTTTCGGTTAACAGCCGAACGCGCTAACCAATTGCGCCACGGAGGCTTATGTCTCTGGTCAAATGGCTAAAAAAAATATATCTTCATTTCGAAATTCCATCAAAGTACATTACATTTTCCAAAAATACAGATTATTTCAGACGCAAAACAAATCAAAGAAAACTTTACTCTTAATTAAATACATTTTGACCCTCGCGATAGGTGAGAGTAGATACATTTAAGATTTACAAATTTTACAACCTATTGGTTTTAAGTTTGTATCAATTAAAATTTTCTACACTTTTAACAAAAATATTGAGATAATTGCAGGGCAATTATTTACAATAATTGAGGTGCTTTGGATAAATAGATCTTAAGACTAGCTGAAAAATAAATGTTATGTTTATACAAGACGATAATTATCTTAAAGGGAAAATATGCGTGGTTGGTGGTTCGAGTCCACCTGGCGCGTTGCTTTTGTAGAAAGTACCACAACTTATATTCTCATCCTTATTAACTTCCATGCAGACAGGTACAATTAGTTCAATTAAATATCGATTACTGTATAAGCTCTAGAAACAAAGTATAATTAGTATTTTCTGAAGTGTCTATTGTTATTCTTTTTAAAATCAAATAGTTCTGTGGAGCTCATGTCCGGGCCTACATGGAAAACACATGTTTTGTCGAAAAAAGTTAGAAGGAGGGTTAAGATTTACGACCATCTGGGAGTTTAAAAAAACGGACCCGGAGCTAATGATCATAAGTGCCACCCTGAAGCTATATTATGTGTAGCAATAAGTATTTATGTGTAAATAAAATAATAATACAGAATTTAATTCAAACGAAGTCTCTCTCTTGTTTTGCGATCGCCAGTCGGTAAAGTTCTCTCATCTAATCTCTGTACCTCTGTCTTACATTGTGTTGTTGTTTGTATATACGTCCTTGTGTTATTGTGTGCTTTGTGACTAAGTCTTACTCATCAACATGGATCTGTAACCGAAGCCTACGATTCCCTAAAGTTCTAAAAATACCGTCAAAAAATATCAGCGGTTTAACCGATTGTACCAGCCTCCGTGGCGCAATTGGTTAGCGCGTTCGGCTGTTAACCGAAAGGTTGGTGGTTCGAGTCCACCCGGGGGCGTAAGTTTTATGAAAATAAATAGAAGTATTAATAGTATTCACATTTAAGTAAATAAAAAAGGGTTAAATTAGTTCAAATAAATCGTATACATTCATTGAAAATTAAACAAATCAATTAATCATTGCGTGTTTTCTAAATTTTTGATAGCTTTTTATAATATAGTTCAGTTCAAATGGTATTTTTTTAGCCACTTAGCCAGAGATATATGCCTCCGTGGCGCAATTGGTTAGCGCGTTCGGCTGTTAACCGAAAGGTTGGTGGTTCGAGTCCACCCGGGGGCGTTCTTTTTATCAAAATAAATAGATGTATTATAAATAGTACATATTAGTGAATAAAAAAAGGTCAAATTAGTTCAAATAAATCGAATCCATTCCTGAACTTTAAACAAATCAATTAATCGTTGTGTGTTTGTAACTTTTGATTATAGCTTTTTTTAATATAGTTTAGTTCAAATGATATTTTTTTTAGCCATTTAGCCAGAGATATATGCCTCCGTGGCGCAATTGGTTAGCGCGTTCGGCTGTTAACCGAAAGGTTGGTGGTTCGAGTCCACCCGGGGGCGTTAGTTTTATCAAAATAAATGTATGTATTATAATAGCATTCACAGATTAGTAGGTCAAATTAGTTCAAATAAATCGTATCCATTCATTGAACATTAAACAAATCAATTAATCATTGCGTGTTTTCTAAATTTTTGATAGTTTAGTTCAAATGATATTTTTTTAGCCATTTAGCCAGAAATATATGCCTCCGTGGCGCAATTGGTTAGCGCGTTCGGCTGTTAACCGAAAGGTTGGTGGTTCGAGTCCACCCGGGGGCGTTTCTTTTACTCTAAAAACTAAAACATTGAAAAGCATATCTTTAGAAACATAAATTAGTTCAAATGAGTCTTTCATATTCATATTTTTATGCAATGTAACTATTTAAATAGTATTTTGGCAATATTCTCTATTTTTGAAGACTGTAATGTGTTTTGATGGAATTTCGAAATGAAGATATATTTTTTTTTAGCCATTTAGCCAAGGATATAAGCCTCCGTGGCGCAATTGGTTAGCGCGTTCGGCTGTTAACCGAAAGGTTGGTGGTTCGAGTCCACCCGGGGGCGTTTGTTTTGTATTAAATCGATATGACTAAATTAGTTCAAATAAGTCTGTTCTATAATGATATATATGATCAAATCTTATATCATCAAACGTTTATTATGTTGTCATATAATTTGATATTACAATGTTCCATTTCAGCCATATTAAAATTGACTGAACATTTTTTAACTTTACAATTTAAACAATTGTAAATAGGTCTTTTAATCATTGCATTTTTTGATGATATAGTAGTACTATTATTCCAACATTTTTTTAAATTACATATATTAAATACAGAAAACATTATTTCAAACAGGTGCAATTCTAGTAGTTCAAATGATACAATAATTTCAAATAATAGCAGGATTATAAAAAAATTGAATTCATCCAGATTTTGATTTACTTTATATCAAAAGTATAATATAATACTCTCCTATGAGATGCTTAGAAAATTTCTAGATTTCATGTATGACCTATATAGTAAGTAGATCAAAAGCAAAAGGTTTCCGATACCGGGAATCGAACCCGAGCCTCCTGGGTGAAAGCCAGGTATCCTAGCCACTAGACCATATCGGATATACATTAGAACTACTCTCATTTTCTGGATCTCCTAGATGACTTTTTTATAGTAGTTCAAAAGTAAAAAATATTCCGATACCGGGAATCGAACCCGAGCCTCCTGGGTGAGAGCCAGGTATCCTAGCCACTAGACCAT
>JAFMTC010000280.1:20051-30917 GCA_018845635.1 Nicrophorus orbicollis
CACTTATATCCGGATGGATTTACAGCGTGTTCATCTGTTATATAACAACTCATCTTCGTTATTCGCAGCTCCGCAGGATCAGCGTTTTCTAAAGATTTTATGATTGCATCATCCAAACTTTCAGATCTACATATTTATGATTGTATTCTTCAATAACAATACATCATTATTTAGATTTTTCCTATCTATTGAACGTAACTACTTGTAAGAACTAAGAATTGGGACAAATGTTGCCCGATTGGTTAAAAGTACCTGCATCATCAAAATGTGGTGCGAAATGGTGCTGGTTAGAATCTCACGGCTGACCGATTTTTTCCGGCATTTACCGGTCAACGCAAACATTTCTAATCTACTCCCCACACCCCAAACAAAACAAATTGAAATCCTTGTAATTCACATATCTAAACCATATATTCAAATTTTATACAATTTGAAGAAAAAATCTGAAAAAATATGTAATAAGGTTACATATTTTGTACTCAATTAAAAAAAAATGAATTCCAGAATAACAAATAATTAGAAATAACTTCACAAAGTTATTAAATTACATTTATGACGTTAATACTCTGTTTTTCTTTCTTTTTTTGCTTGTTCTGTTTTTACTTGGTATGGAAATCCTTAATTAGAACAACAAAATCATTATTTCACATTTACTTAAAATTTCCCAGTGAAGGTTGATAAGTTTTACTACTTCTTTGCTTTATGATTTTAAACCAATATTTTGTAGGCAAAATGTGAATGCACAAAATAAATTAGTTTTATAAATGTGACAAATGTAATGGAAAGTCTTCTAAATAACTATGTTATAACCATTAAATATCTTGGGGTATACATCGACAGTAACCTTACTTATGACCAACACATCAGGGCAGTAGGTCTTCGTGCAGCGGAGACTACTACAACCATCTGCAGACTGATGTTAAATAACGGAGGATGGAAACCGAGTAAGAAAAGAGTGCTAGTGGCAGTGACACAATCTATAATGCTGTATACAGGTCCCGTATAGGAAGAAGTGATGATGGTGAAAGAGATTGTTTGAAATTCTCCAGAAGAAATGTCCAATCAGGATAGGCGGTGTATACCGAACAATCTCAAGAGATGCTTTGCAAGTAATAGTAGAAGTACAACCTATAGAGCTTCTTGCTACAAAATTAAAAGACAGGCTGTCGGGGCTTAGCAAAACTTATGAAAGAGGTAGACTAATTCAAAGGAGGTATGAGAAATGGCAAAATTCAGAGAAGGGAGCCTGGACCAGAAGACTTATTCCGGAAATTGCTCCCTAGATAAATAAAAAGCATGGTGAAACAACCTTCCATCTGACTCAGGCGCTTTCTGGGCATGGATGTTTTGGCAAGGAGGATGAAACGGAACACACCTTATTCAGTTATCTCAGGTGGGCTGCAAAGAAGCATGAAGTGAAGCAAATCATGGGGCTGTACTTACACCTCAGGATTTTGTCAGAGAACTGTTTAAAAGCGGCGATAGTAACAAGCTATGCAACAGACGTACTCTCTACCAAGGAAGAAGACCAGCGGAGCATGGAGAGAGCAGTGGAAGCTAACAATGAACAGGACTAACAGGTAAGACAATCAACATTTCAGAACAGTAACACTAAATAGAATCTGGATGCTGATGAAGAAGTGGAAAGGTTTTAAGTGGGTAAGAATCCCACAGTATCACGATCCACCATGGTCCAAATGCAAGGTTTTCCTCTTCTCAGAACACAAAAATCATAATAACTATAGTATAAATTCAATTAACATTATATATCTTAAAATTAACTTTGTATTAAGTATGTAATATATTTGTCAATTATGTAATGATATTACTTAAACAAATAGATCTTGTACATCCAATCAAGTAATTGATATATGACAAAAATAAATTTAAACTTATATTTAATGAGTTACACCTTAATTATGTAATAATATGCATTAAATGATTATTAATTTTATCCAGATTAAAATTATTGATCTATTAAGAAATTAGCTTTAAACTTTTACATAATAAACTGCACATTAATTATGTAAAGATATCTACTAAACCCATTGATCCATTATAACAAATCAAGTAGTTAATCTATTATAAAGTGAGCTTTGAACTTCAGCATTAAAACAAGTACTATAATGATTGTAGAAATAAGTAACAACACAAGGAATTAACCGTGACATATTCTGTGTACTATTCTTTTATGGGGCTTAAGATTGGATAACGGTGAGCGGAAGCCGGCGGAAAATTTGTTCATAAGCGTAAAGAGATTGCAAAAGTTTGCGAAACCATCGAGAGGGAAATTCATCGTGGATTCGATTCATTGGATGGGCTTCGATAAAGTAACAAATCTCCTACTGCCAGTTTAAAGAACAATATTTCCCGATTATCTCGGATCTCGGATCATCTCTCTCTCTCCGAACTCGGGTATCTTAATTTATTAAGAATTACGGTACTGAACCGAAACGGCGCTAATCAAGTTCTTACCAGATGGAGAAAAACCATTGGAATAACAACATTGTTTTCAAACACGCAATTTTAATTATTATAAAACAAGATAGCTAAATTAATTTAGAAATAATTAATTATTGATTGTAATTAATTTTACTGGAGTCAAATCAAATATTAATTGTATTGAAAACCCAAACAATGAACATTCACATTAATTGTAGACAATGTTAATTAATTAAAATCATGTATACATTATTAATCTTCCAAAAATTCTACTGAATTCAAACCAAATATTATATGAATTTTTATGAATTTACCAACATTTTTTGATAAAACTATTTTCTATAATTAATAATAACATTTATTGTAACAACAATTACAAGAAATAAACTGAACACAATACAAATTAAAAAATACAAAAAAATCTATTGCTGCATAAGGCTATTTACCATTGGTCTTTCTGCTTAATTTAATTTAAATTAATTAAAAACATATAATTAATATAAATTCAATTAACTATATGTTTTTATAAGTTAAGCAGAAAGTCCTTACATTGTGAAATCATGAAAGAATCTATAAAATTCATATTTTAATTATGTAATCTAGTAATTGATTTTCAGTTCATTAAAACCTTGAATTATCTATAGTTTTTTTTCAACATTTTTATATAATTTCGATATTGATGCAATGCTTTTAATTGAGTTTCCAAATAATCATGTATTCCGGTTTCGAGTTTCAGTTTGCGCGTTTAATTGTTTATCACGTATTGTTATTTGAAAATTTAATATTAAGTCGAGTGGGATTCTGAAATTTTATGTGGTTTTCTCCTATTATTCATTTCGGTAACTGGCATCGGTAGTCAATAAATGAAATTCAATACTAATATCAGTGCAAATGTTGAACTTTGCGTAGGATTATATTGAATATAATTGGGTTAACGAACAAAACGTTATAATTGGATTAAATTCAGGTCATAATTATTAATGGAAGTTTGTTAACTTGCAATTGAAAAACGCGTTTTAATTGGAAGTAAACTTTGATAAAAATAATAACAACAAATTGTAAACGTATTTAATTGTGTTTACATTTTGGTTAGAAACTGTATTAGTAATCAAAGTTTTATTGTTTTCGTCTTCTCCCAATCGCATAGCGTATTTGTTATGTTAGGTTAATCATTCATTTTCTCGTTAAGTTAGGTTAGGTCAATGTTAGGTTAGGTTAATATTAAATCCATGTAAATCCATAAGTTAGGTTAGGTTACTAAATCCATGTAAACCCATAAGTTAGGTTAGGTTAATGTTAGGTTAGGTAATTGTTTTGTTAGTATAATACTAATGTTTTTAAGCCTCAAAAATCGGGTGTCCGTGTATATATTTATATTCTTAGAAACTTTAACAAAAAATACTAAACCATCAAATACACATCTTTATTAATATTGAGTATAACACTTATCATATTAATTAGAAGTTAATACAAATTCTAATAAAAAAATAAGTTTGTTACAAATGTAAATAAAAATCTCCAGCAAGAGATTAATAGAATCACGTGTCTTCAATTAGTCCGGATTCACTATAGTCCGATTTGAAAATATCACAATAAAATCTTCTAATTATTAAAAATAATTAAGAATTATTTTTTACATACATAAATCTTTAATTATGTACTCAAATTTACTTTAGTACTCGCTTTTTTTGTGTACCTCTAAAGTGCTCGATTTATCCGGTTTTCTGATAAGACGTACTATGTGAAGTAGTAGAAATGTTAATAGAAAATATGATTTAGCACATAGTAATTTCAATAGAAAAACATCTAAAGAAACTCAAATAAGTTAAACACATTTTAAGAACAAAATTAGGAAAGAAAATTAACATTTATTGAAATTCAATGATATAAAACAAAGTACATATTCTATAGCTTTAATTTACAGTATATTTACTACAATTTCCAATGCAAAGGGATACAACTTGGCATCACGTGTGGTTGTTTACCTGGAATAATCGCGTTGTAATTTATGTATTTATGGAAATGTGCGCATTAATTAATTTAATTATATAATCGTATGCATCTGGAATACATTATGCATACAGGCAACCAGAAAGTAGAGTATGTAATTAAATTAAGTGTTCTCAAAGGTTGTAGTAGAATATTTCAGTTTCTTACCCACCGCATCAATATATTATGAAAATTACACTGTAATTATGAAAACTTCTAAATTCAATAACCACTGCTTTATATAATAACGTGACTATTAGTAGTATTACAATCTTATAATATAAATAAGTTTGTTGATTGTTATATAAAAGTTAAACTTTAATGAAATTGTGACTAATATCGACACTCGTCTTCAATTAGTCCGGATTCACAATAGTCCGGATTTTTTTTCAAAACGAACTTTCAATTGAGTGAAATTTGATTGTATATATTATCTTTCCTATTTCTTTCATTCTGTAGACTAGATATTACATTACCACAAATATTCTATTAGGAAAATTTCAGAAGAAAGTAACTTTTAATTGAGCAAAATCTGAAACATTGCTTATTAGTACAGTAATTTATTGTTCTTTTTAATAATAAATCATTGATTCTGCACTTTACTTTAGTACATTGTACCTTTAATTGTCCGGTTTCATGACACGCACTATTTGAGGTATTGTTGTGTAATTTTTAATAGAAACTTTTATAAAAAGAACTAAACATATGCCTTAAAATTTCTGTTTTATAAATATTATGTATATTTCTTCACTTTTAATAACTAGACTAAACTAAATAATAAGAAAATACTTCTAGCATTATATAAGTTACAAATTTATTAAATAAATCATTCTTTAAGTCGATTTAGTTAGGGACTAAATAAAGTAGAAATAAATTAATATGAAATAAAAACAACACATATTTTCACTATACTTTATGAATAAGAAATATATACATTTTTCAAATCCATGCAGGAAAATTGAGTGCATTTAAGTAAACTTCTTGTTGTTCATTTTTCTGTGATAGAAGTTTGCACATGGTGGAAGCAGGATTTCAATGAATAGTGCTTTGCATTATGCAGCGTGCGGTTAAGGGCGAATTCTAAGCTCGTGTTTGCTTCCCTTAAAATATGTATGGATAACGTTTGATTCGAGACCTTAAATGGCACAAACACCATGCTTTCAACTAAGGTACAAGCGAGTAAAGTACAATTTTAATTTGATCCAGCCATTTTTTTAAACAAATCTAAATATTCAACCCTATAATGTTTACATAATTCTTGCAATTTTCTGTAAAAAGTATAAGAAGGATCGAAAACCTTAGGTCGCTATCCGTTTAGTCACTTTTATGTGATTAATGAAGATGATTATTATTTGTACGCGAATTTTAAAACTTTCATAAAATAAATAAAATCTTCTAGTTTGAAAATGTGTAAAGAACTTAAGAAATAGTAAAAATATAGTACATTTTTCTTATAAACAAATAAACTAGAGAATTATTCTTAAGTTTTTTTGTGCAATATTAATTAACACTTTTATTATTCAATTAAAATCGTAGCTTAAATTTTAATTAGATTATATAAATTAATGTTACAATAGATTACAATCAATAGCCCTTTGTAGCAGTTTTTTTTGTATGTTTTTTATATAAAAATATCTTTGTTTTCTTGTAATTCGTGACTGTTGAACTAAATATTATAACAACATTAGAAAAGTAAGTTTTACTAATTAATATTTATTAGTTGTGTTGGAATTCTGTGATTTAAATTAGGTAACGTTTTAGAGGATTACCGTAGCACCGAAGCATGTGTACTTAAAGAAACTGAAACCACACTTAATAGTATCACGTTGCTTCTCAGAGATCCACTTACACCCACTCCTCCGCATTAGATACTCCAGTTGAATCCTATTAAAGGATTAAAATCCATCCAGAAGCAACAAGACGTTACTCATAACTGCAAGTTTATTACGAATGAACCAATAAAGATTACTTAAAAGATTACCATAAATTAATGCAACTTCAGAATATTGTCATAAATAATACATTTCTTACTTTATTAGAAAAATGTTATTCAAATTTTATGTACATATTTACGTTACACAAAGTTACGTTAATTGTACATGAAATAATTTGCTAAATTGGCAAAAGCAGCAAAATTTAAATGAACAAAACGTTTTAACAAGATTTACTTAATTACGAAAACCGGACTCAATTTTTTAGAGTAACGGCAGGGGAATTAATTGATATTAAACTAAAAAAAAGGGGAGGGTTTTGGGGTGTATAAAATGGGTTCCGGCCTACGAACTTTACATTCGCAATTTCTGAATCAAATTAGTGCGTGATTTATATCCGTTCGAATACCGAATTGGATTAGTTAAGCGTAAAAAGGGGTTAAATTAAGCTTTCGAATTTTACGATTTTAAATACAGACGTAGCATATTCCTAATTTCGTTGTAATTTGTTGAATGATTCAAACTTTTAATTGACTACGAATTTTGTATCATTCATTAAAAGAAGTTGTTTTGTATTGCATGTGAAATATGTTAAGATTTAGTAATTTTTGTGAAAAAACTTTGGTTAATGATTCTAATAATGTTTAGTTTTTGTTATTACATTTGCTATATAAATAACATTATAATTGACAAGTATGTTTAGCTATTTATTATCCACATGGGATGTAAATCAAGTATATTAAATATTTACTCTACAAGCTACATTATAATTGACAAGTATAATGTCGTTTGTATACTTACAAAACGGAACTTCCCAAGAACTTCAAATGAAGATGAATTTATTAGATAAATTACAGCAATTACTCGAAGAATCGCTTCTGTATGTAATTACAGGAAATAGTTAATGTAAATTGAGTCAATCTACTTCAATTTGAAGATACTTGTGCAAATTACAATATATTTACAAGAAATTTGATTTTGTACAAAAAGTGCTTTGATTACTTTTAAAGTACATGTTTTTCACGAAAGAGATGAATATGAAAGGGAGCTCTTATTAATCTTCAGTTATATATTCATAACTTGGGAAGTAAATATCAAGTGTACAAGAAATATATTGTAATATGAACATCAAATTTGAATGATACTTGTCTTTCTAAGAAATAATTCACCTATGTAAAAAAAGTTGTATATTTTTAATGTATTTTTTGTTATGAAAGAATTTAGTAATTCGTAATCTTAACATCTTAAGAGTAATATGTTAAGTTTATGAATTCTTTCTTCTTCATAATCTTCAGTTATTTACTCAGTACTTGCGAAGTGTAAGATCATGTATTGTGTATACTAAATAAAATTTATTATGATATTTAAATTTGTGAAATACTTGGCAAGTAACGTATTGTGTCCATTCATATTCGAAACATAATACTTCCCAAGTATTTACAAGTACGAAGCATATACATGAAAAGTAACTAATTAATTATTTGAATTTTAAATGACTATAGTTAAATATTTTAATACAATTGTTGAAAAATGAAATAGTCGAAGTATTATGTTAAGTTTTTTATAGACGTTTCATAGTAAATTTACTCATTACATGGCAAACAGAATATCAAGTATATCACAAAGTACCATATATAGTAGTAATCATATCTTTAAAGTGTTTGGCAAGTATTTCATTATGTTTATTCCAAATAAATCTTGACTTGTTTCCAAAGTAATTGTCTTTATAAAAGTACTATTTTATGAAAAGTACATTGACCAAACCAAAACCATCAATAAAATAGTTAAATTACAATTGACTACAGTTACAAATATTTTAACAAGTTTCTAAAGACTAAACGATATGTATGCAAAACAAAAAATGTGTTTCGCTGTGAATGTGTAAAATGCGAAGGGGAAACACGTTTTCTGCCCGGACGTGGGATGACAAATGGGATTTTCTTTATATAATCTAACCCGGTTTTATATGTATTGCAGCTGCAGTGGCTGAGCGTTGTTTGGGACAATGGCGAAATAAATTTAATCGCCTTAAGAAGTTCAAGTTAGCTTTATCGCAAAGTCATTATTTATTTGGCGCGCTAAGGGATGAGGAACAAGAACAAAAAAAGCAGACGAAAGAAGGGAAAAAAAGGGTTAGAGAACACAAAAAAAGAATGTAGGAAACTTTAAAACCTCCATCAATTTAATTGATAACAGCCTTCTGTAATTTAGAGTCAATTAAACTTTCGCAAGATTATATAACAAGTAAAGCCATTAATTTCGAAACTGTTTATTTGTTATCGTTACATTTATGGCACAATATTTCTTATAACCACCTTCGTTTCATTATCTTTCTTACATATTGTACTTATACAAGTTCTGTTATCTAATTCTTTGCAAATAAATCATTTTGATTATATTTATTATTATTTTTTACATGTACTAAATTATATTAATTAATAATTATTTGTATTGTCTTAATTTCTTAATTAAATTCCTTAAGTTTTTTTTCTTTAAAATTCTTCTGAAATTATTGATTTTAAAACTTTTTGTTATTGTTCTAATTGTTTATAAATAAATAATTTTGAATTATAGAAAGTTTTCTCATTGGTTGGAGAGATATGTTGAGTATTAAATATTTAGTTGAATTCGGGACAGACATTAGCATGCAGAGCGAACTAATGCCAAACGATTAATTCAGCAAGGGGCGATGGCTGTTCAGCAACTAATTTATTCCAGATTAGTGAGAATTAAATTGTATTCCCCTATTAATATATAACTTAATCTGAATAACCTCTTTCTGGGTGGCTACATAGGACTTACCACATGGGTCTTCGTGGATTTTATAATTTCAATAATATCAATTAGTATTGGTAGTGGTTTTGTACCTACATAAATCTTGAAACTTGGATAATTGGGGAATGTAACTCATATTAATTTATTTCTGTGTTTTGAGTCATTTGGCTGCAATTTGCTGTTAAAGTTGAAGAAATGAAAAATTAACCTGTGAAAAAGAAGTATCTTCAGGTTTTAGCGATTTTCTCGAAAAATATAATAGATAGAATTTATCCGAAAGATGTTTATGAAACTAGGATAATTGGGGAATGTAACGCATATTAATTTATTTCTGTGTCTTGAGCCGTTTGTCTGTAGTATGCTGTCAAAGTTGAGGAAATGAAAATTAACGTGCGAAAAAGTAGCGTCTTTACATTTTAGTGATTTTCTCGAAGACTACTATAGATAGAGTAGATCTAAAAGATGCTTATGAAACTAAGATAGTTGAGGAATGTAACGCATATTCATTTATTGCTGTGTCTTTAGCCGTTTGCTTGTAATTCGCTCTCAAAATTGAAGAAATGAAAAATTAACGTGCGAAAAAGCAGTCTTCACATTTTTGCGATTTGCTTGAATGAAAAAATAACGTGCGAAAAGCAGTGTCTTTACATTATAGCGATTTTCTCGGAGACAACAATAGATAGAGTTGATCTGAAAGATGCTTATGAAACTTGGATGGTTGGGGAATATAACGCATATTCATTTATTGCTGTGTCTTAAGTCGTTTGGTTGTAATTCGTTGTCAAAGTTGAAGAAATTAAAATTTAACAGCAGAAAAAGGAGTGTCTTCACATTATAACGATTATCTCGAAGATTATAATGGATAGAACTGATCTAAAAGATGCTTATGAAACTTGGATAGTTTCCGAATGTAACGCATATTAATTGATTGTTTTTTCTTAAGATACTGTGAAAATTCATAAATCATCACAAATTTTCCTATAAATTGAAAATATTCCCCGTTACATCATTACAGGCTTAACCATATTTTAACTAAGTTAATCCAAACTAATAAGTACCCATATCTCATATTCTAAAAGATTATTTACTTCTTTTTATTAATCTCTAAACAAATGAAGGTTTTAGTTAACTTATCCTTGTATCTCCCGAAACTCTTAGAGTAATCCGGTATCATTTGACATTCAAGCCTCCCCCACACCTTATTTCCATTTATTTTTACGTCCAGATCCAAATCTCACTCAGGATTTTCCTTGAAAACAATTCAGTCTTAAGAAACATACCTTTAAATTTCATGCCACTTATTTAACGTTCAAAATCTAAGTTATTAAAACAAAAAACTATCAACAATGTTTAACAATACATTTTCATTTTTACATGCCACAATTTATTTATAACCGAAATAATGAAAATAATTTCTATAGCAATTGTATAACATACACAAAAATCATTTTATATTCAAATTGAAAACAAAACCACTAAAAACATATGTTTTTTTATATTTTATTACAATAAAAAACATGTATTTAATCTATAATTTTCATATTTACATGCAACATAGTATTCATTTACAGATGAAAGAAATAATGGAAATAAATTGCATAGCATTGTGCAACATACAGGATTTTCATTCAAATAAAAGTAAATAATAAAAGCAGATGTTTAAACTGAAAATTTCATTTCTGCATTCCGCATACAATTTATTCACAGACGAAAGAATATATAAAAAAAA
>JAFMTC010000282.1:28877-44802 GCA_018845635.1 Nicrophorus orbicollis
CACCTCTTCCGCCTCGGGATAATTTATCGTCCCACGGAGATTTGGAGCGAGCCCCGACGGCAGTTGTTCAAGTTAACGGATCTACCCCACCGTCGATGGTAAATTTTACTGCCTCATCCCCCTTTATATTATATCGTCCACTTGCACCAATATCGTAAATCACCTCACCGCTTCCATTGCAAAACTTTTATTTTTAGATTATCCCTTAGACATTTATCTTACTATCCCTTATCTGCTTTTTCACAGACGTTAAATTGAGGTACATAATCCGTACATAAATTGAAGTACGTTAAGCGAATGTACGTTCATCGTTCATGCATTTATTACCTGACCACACATATATTACATAATCATATCTTAGTTAGCTCATTTTCTTTAAATATATACAAATTACATAAATCAATGACTATAATCTAAACAGTGAAAAACATAATACTGACAGAACAGAACATGTCTATAATATGTTTTTCACTGTTATGTCATATTTATAATGGATCTATGTTCTGTTATAAATAAATGTAATGGGAAAACTTTAAAATCATTTAATGTTAATGAAAAAAAATAAATGTAAATTTAAAGTATATAGTTTAAATAATTGGAAGATAATTGTATGTAGTTGTTTGCTGTTGTAAACTTCCTAATTAATTTTGGCTTTGAATTGACGCTGTTTATGTGTTTGGATACAGGATTTCATTAGGGGGACAACAATGGTAAATGCATCACGGTTGCCTGAGTCGGGTATAACATCACCAAGGCAACGTAATCGAATACGAACGAATCCGTGGGTCCCTGGGAATAATTTAAGCCCTGGGAATAGTTGCGTAGGATTGCAGGGTCGCCAGGATTCGAACACCCCGAGGACAAGCTTAGTGAATAGTCCGTGAGTATATCAGCACCTCAAGGATAACGCTCGTAAATTACCTCTCCCCATTTTGTTTTTTTTTCATTCTCAGCATCGCCGTTAGGTATTTAAGTCCAACCGTTCCATGCAGCCCTATAAACCGCCCACCTAGATGCGACTCTTTATCATCGTCATCTTGCTCCTCCTTGAGTGCAGCAAGTTTAAATTGGGATGCGAGCCTAGTCCGAGATGGATCATCTCATCACAAGATGTTGGGCCGTAGTCCTCGAGTCCTTTCTGCCAGTGACGAGGAGGATGATTGCACATTGAATGAGATGATGGGAAAATACGACGAGAGTTATATCTACGAGAAAGAAACTGATATATTGAGTGATAGTGACCCGACTGATTGCGAAACCGACATTGATACCGGCCAGGATGGAGGTGATGAAGATGATCCGCTGGAAACCGAGTTCGATTTCATAGATAACGGTTCGTTTTTGGAGTTCAACATCAACAACGACAAGAATACTGGTCACTGTACTTACTACAACTTCGAAGTGCAAAGGCGGTGCTCTCGTCGCAGAACTTCAAGAAGATCGCAGAAGGATTTAAGTCCTAAGATTAAAACAGAGAAGACGAGGCGATCTATCACTAGCAAGAAGCGCCAGAAGATACATAACTTTAACGATGGGACGAGAAGTGCTGGCGCTACACCTGTATCAGCACGCAAAACGAAAACTAATCAAGTATCGAAGCTCGCTATTGAAGATCGCTTTAGGAAGAGATCGAACTCCGTCAGCATACCAAGGGATCCTGTACACTTCTTTGACCAACGCGATAAAGAAGCCGACAAGAAATACAAGGAGCTCATTGTGGAAGCTGAGCATATTTTGAAGAACATCAAGACCAACGCTCTTTCACCTAGGAGGTTACCAGGCCCTACCAATAAGCGCGTGGAACTTCTCCGAACTGAGAACACCAAACCAGATGCCTTTGTGAAGAACAGAATAACTGAGGACGTTTCTAACATTCACATTGCTCGAATTCCGTCCAACTTCTCTCCGAGATTTAGTCCTAAACGTAACCACATCACCAAGTTTATTAACAACAATTCGCCGATTCTACTGAGAAGAGACTTAGACAAAGATATACGTAGCACACCGCTACCTTTACGCAGTAACAAGAAGTCTTCACCTCTAACTAGGAGGCAATCAAAAACGGATTTATCGGTCAGGCGAAGTCCGAAATATCGTAAAAAACTGATCCGCACCAAACAGACTGATAGCTTAAGCTCTGATTCCGAGCCTGAAACTCCGAAGCACAAAAGTAAATACAATTGTCCTCAAAGCGAACCCGTCAAAAGGAAGATATACACCAATCAATCTAAAGGAGTCGCTTTCAATATATTGCGCGAATCTTTACCTTACGGTTAGTAACAACTTAACAATTGATTTAATATCTAAATTATACAATTTCTTTCAGATGACTACATTGTTAGTGATAAAAACAAAAGGAAAAGCTGCGAAACGCTTCGCCAACAGGTCTTGTTGAACACCATTGTTAACTTGAAGAAGAGTCTTGAAGATCAATCGGCGTCACTGAAGCAAGCCTACAGGAGTTCGCAGAATTTACACAGCTAAGTCTGGGGAACAAATGCGGGTTGAATTTAATGGTCGTTCTTTGAGTATTTAAATGTAATGTATGAAGCATTATTTAAACATTATCCGATTGTAGTAAAAATATTTAGATACCCAAAAAAACATTAGATAAGACGTAGTTTCTGCTAACAATGTAGCTGACTAATAATGAAAACATTAAAGGATAGTCTAGATTCAATAAACATTATGTTTTACAGTAAAATAGTGAAGGAAAATTGTCGTAGATAATTATATGGTAGGATAGAATATTTCATCAGTGTAACTGTAGATTTTATAAACAAAAAGAAAACATGTAGTCCCTCCCTTTCCCTTTAGGTTTGTTAATGCAATTTTGGCTCAAAGATAACTAACACGTTGGAATGCACTAGTTCCTAATGGTTTCGCGTGGTTCCAAGATCGGCTCAGCTTGGAACTGCGCGAAGACGACCCACACATTTTATTTGTTTGCCACCGCATATTATTATGTTTATTTGATGGAAAATGGAAGAATGCAAGGAAATATCTACAAGTATGCCCGAAACTATTTTTATACGCAAGTTTTTTGGGAACGGATGGTTCAGGCCTCCTCCGTCTCGCGCGATTCTCAATGGCACATAGGGCGCACTAGTAATGTAAATCAATTTTGAAGATAATTAATGATTGTCGAAGAACCGTGTACGAGGTACTAATTTGTTTACCAAGTTTTTGAACTTTTGTTAACTTTTTTACCAACAGGTCTTTTTGCTGTACATATATATTATTGTATACATGTTGTGAACATGAATATTATTGTTATAATACTTGTTTTATAAAAAATAAATTAATAATTATTTAAAATAATTATATTTATTCATCTTCAATACCTGAAATCAAACAAGTTAAGGGTTCTCTTTGAATAGTTCTTAATTACAATTCATAATAAGCAAATCTTGACAATATCACATTCAAATTTATTGATTTTATCAAAGTTAATATAGGCAACCAAATTATCGTAATAATCAACATTTCTTTAATTTGTTGATTATAAACGTATAAAATATAACTCATCTTTTAATTATAAGATTACTTTATATAACTAGTTTTTTTTTTCATATAACATTTTATGTTTTAAAATGTTTTACTTACTTTAACGCAATTTACAATGTGTAAAACAACAATTCTTTAGGTTTGTTATGTAGTTAAACGTTAAAAAAAAATCGAAATTACCTATTTCAGTGGTCACATTTCACTTTTGAAAGTTTAGTTTAACTATTTTATATGGACCAAATGATGGACTTAATACAATTTTATATTGTTATTAGATATAAATGTATTAGATAGAACAATATTTAGAAGTAAAGTGTTTATATTATACATCATACAAATTTATAGCTCAATTAAACAAAAAAAAGTTTGTCTAATTTAAGTTAAATTACTTTGAACTTTACATATTTACGAATTTTATTATATATGTACATAATTTTATACACTTTTCTGCTAATATTTACTATTCATATTTAAACCATTACTAGAAAATGTTTTCTTCTTTCAGTTGAAAAAGTTGCGCAAATGCAGGGAAGAATCTTCATTGCACCTTAAAAGTCACTCTTTGATGTCAAGTATTAAGACAGTCTTTGCAGACTCCAAAATTACTTAAGTAAAATTTTAACTGAATTAAAAGAAGGTAAAGTTTTCTATTATTATAAATACTTTTAGTGTAGTCTAAAAATATTGTTCGATTATTCCAGGTTTGCAAAGCCAATTTTTCAGTAATATAAAAAACATTTCTGATTGGATTTGGAATGGAAATTTGTAACGAATCAATGGATCATCTGCTGCATAAGAAACTAAGAAACTGGGAATTTACAATGCTTTTATATTATAAATTAACTTTTTTGGTAAAAATTTGTAGGTGAACAAGAAGTCCTATTGACACAAACATTAAAAGGTTTATTATTTTAATATATTTTAGGTAAAACCTTGATCATCTTTAGTAATATTTAAATTTTTTGATGAATATATATTTGTTTGTTACGTAATGAGATTTCATTCTACCTTTCTTATTAGATTAGTTTAATAAACACTCTTTATTTAATTACTAATTATGATTATTATATATTTGTGGCTTGTTTATTCGTATTTTGCTATTTGACATTTCAAATACAAATATGCAACAAACTATCACAGCTGTATGTTTGGTTGCATCCCAATTTTCCCTCTGAAAGTTTATATTCAAATATCTTCAACAAAATTTCTTAAAGATCATACTTCACAGGATCATTTCTGTAGTATATCTTCACAATAAATTATACATTGTTTGCTTATATTTCCAAATTCATTTTTGGACAAATGTTCTAATTTAGTTGTGTTATTTAGATGTAATTCTTCGTAAAACTTTTTATGATTCGTAATGACGTTTTTGATTATTTCGAAAAGTTTCTCCAACAAATTCATTTTAATCAAATGAATGAAAGATAGAGGTTTAGACTTTCAATTGAAAGGTCTAATGTAGTTGTATCATTTGTTATTTGGCTATAATTCACTGTTAAACTTAAAGAAAACTTAGAAAATCAGTACTCCTTTTTATCTTATATCTCAAAAAGTTTAACTATAAAATAAATCTAAATATTATTTACTATTTAAAACGTATATACTTGTTGTATCATTACTTAGACGTAAACTTGCAGTAAAGTGGTCTTAATTTATAGAAATATTAAAATACTAAATTATAAAACTTATGTAATTAATAAAATACTTGTCAAGTATTATATAAAGTATATATATATATAATTGATAAATTTGATTTAAGCAAGTACATTTAAATTTTCTAGTTAATTAATGGTCTATAGCTTCTCGTAGCAATAGCATTATATTTGACTTTTTCTTTTATTTGTTTATTGCTGTTGCATTGAGTATGTATATGTTATTTTTATAAATAAAATTGCGTATTATATAAGGAAAATTAGGTTAACCAAATTGATGTATTTAGGCATTACAAAGAAAGACAATTTTATTCTCGAAATAACAATTACTAATGAGCGAATGCAAATTGATACCATTAAGCAATTTGCACAATAATTGTAACGTAACGAACTCTCTGTGTATTCAGCAAATGACCGTTAATTAAACGAACTCAGTTTAAATGTAATCACAAGCAGACCTTCAGTAATTGAATTATATAAAGTGATGAATCGATACGGCTGATTCATTAATTAATCTTAGTGCGTGTACATTTCATAGCGAAATACAGATTAAACTATTGGCTTCAATTACAATCCTATTGTGTATACATTTCAATCATCTTCAATTTCGAAGACACATCCATTATACAATTATATTACATATATATTTTTTTTTCTCTGATTAAAGACCGTAGGCCTTTCTGTCTACTATTATATAATTATTGTCATTAATTCGTTACATGCTTCTTAAAGCAGATAATTTAAGATATAATAAATGTGTGATTATTAATAATAATAATTATACATCCATACTTCGCTTTACGGCCTAGATACGTCCCACGAAACTTGGCCGCAAAGCGAAAAGCCGTATAAGGAATAAATTATTCTAATACAAACCCCAAATTTGTTAAATATGTAACATGGTTTATCATTCAAAATGCATTTTATCTTTTTATTTCCTTTAAATCAAAAATACATACATAACAAGTATATACATTTGTACATAAAATAATAACAGACTCCAAAAACCAACAATAATCTATAAACAAAAATGAAACAACTTCATGTTACATAAAATATGTGTATGTAGACATATATATGTTTTTTTCAATTTAATCTGAAGACGATGAAGATATGGTAACCTGCAGATCACTGGTGTCATCATTTTTCGCTGGTAAGGATGGGCCTGGCTTAAAAAATTGTCCAAAGTTGTTTGTCTTGCCTTTTTGTCTATTTCGATCTTCAGTGATTTATAACAGCTAATAACTGAGTTAATTCCTCGAGAAACTTTACGTTCGACGTCAGGATCGTTTTCAAGGAAGATGTTTGTTCCTTGTTCGAAATAGCAAAAGCTTTCGACAAATTTTTTGATGTTACCTGTTTGGATACAACAGCCTCTGTCTCTTCATGAAATGCTTGTAACTGAATGAGTTCCTCATATGAAAGGGGTTCCCTATCAGCTTCAAGTAGATCAAGCACATCACGTTCGTTCTAACCTTCAAAGCCGAGATCATGTGCTAGATCCAAAACGTTTGGCCTAATTTCAGGAAGGAAATTAACTTCTGCATCAGTACTTTTTGCACATTCTGGGCATATTTGTTTCCAAACATAGTTCATTGTTGTTAATTTTTATTCCTTGGCAACATGTAGATATATCGACTTCGAAAAAAAGTTTCTTTTGCCGTTATAGCGAAACATTTTAGGCCGCAAATCGAAAACGTGCCTTAAGTGAAGAGGGCCGTTATAGCGAAATGCCGTATAAATATTGTTGATTTTTTTTGTCAGATTAATGCAATAAGTAAAAATAAACTCGGGACTGACAAAGACCGTAACTATTTCTGGTTTCACATGAAAAAAAGGTAAGCTCAAATATGAATAATTTCGAATAGTGAGGAGAATATTCTCCAATTTCGATTAGATTGAAGTGAAAATCAGCGGCGTAAAAGGGGCGAACAAATATAAAAGAATTTGCAGAATCGCTCGAAGATTGAATTAAATTGTGTGCCCCGTGGATTCTGTGCACAATTTAATGCCGTTGTGCAAATGCACACTTATGTAATTAGTTGACGCCGGAACGTAACGCGATTATTATAACTTCGCGTCGGAAAATGTGGGAAATATTTGTGAAATTCGTAACAGGCGAAATAATAACATTACCATTTGCTAATTGCTGAAACTACGGAACAAGTTACTGCAATTAGCGAATTGCTAAAACAATTTTTGCAAGAATCTCCAGCAATTGCGCAACATCGCAGCCAGGAGGAGATTACAATGCGATTGTTGCGTGTCCCATTGTGGTCGAATTGGAATATTTTGGACGGATTTCGATTTGGGAACAATAAAATCGCAGTCCGACCATGCGTATGACAATGCACGTGGCATATGTCCGTTCGGATCTTCCACGTGCACTGCTGATGGACAATAGCTGCAAGGGTTTCTCACGAACAATGCTTATGTTGCAAATGATATAAATTACTTAATACAATGATAATTGAACATCATAGTAATAATGATGTTAGATGATACAAATTAACGTTGTTTCTCATACTTTAAGACTTTATTACTAATTTTAAAATAAGATTAAAATTTTTCAAATAAATTTAAAAAAACACAAGTCTAATAACATTTTTTATGTTAATTTCTATTTGTAATTTAATTATATATTTTTAGAGTGGGATTTTAGTCTTTGATTGCTTAATTTTCTTTATTAAATTATTTGGTTATAGTAGAATACACTTATTTTCTTTTTTCGTATGATTTTCCTGCAAATGATTGAAAAAAAAAACTTTTTAAAGAGTAAATATTTAGCTTGAAATGAATTGACAAATAATTAATTTGTCGCTTATTTTAGTTGAGAAATAGTCATAGCTTAAGAAATATTCAATCAAATTTGAATCACTTCTAAATGATTCAAGACAAACACTTATACAAGATTTTTTATATGAAAATTTGAATGTATAACAGAAATATTTGAATGGAGAAGTTGCATTATTAATGCATGAAAAGATGAAGGGAAAACAACAAAAAAAAGGGACTTCAAATGGTCCATGCGAGAGGCGGTATGAAATTACGTGAAATTCAATTTGGAAACGTTGGATAATTAGGGCGCTCTGCAAAAGATTCGGGTGCTTTCATTTAATGTATGGACTTTTGTAATAATGTACGTATTTTGTTTGTTTGTTTGTTTTTTTTTTGTTAAATTCTGTTCTAAACAAATTCGATACTGCGGAAAATTCGCCCACGCGTTCCGTTTTAATTAGCATCAGCGGGTGTACTAATTAGCACGGCGAATTATGTAACTCACCATTCAGAAATTCGAACGGGACTTCTTTTTGATGTCCAGCTTGTTATACGCTCAACGCATTATTGTTCAGTGTCTAATTCCATCTGAAGGCTTTTCAGTACAATTTTTTTTATTCAAATTAAATTCTTGTTATTAAAACCTTATACGCAGAAGAGCAAAAAATCATGTTAGAAATTTGTAACAAATATTGTAAAAAAATAATAAAAATAATAAATAATAAAAATCGAAGTCCTGGATGTGTTTCAGCATTATTACTTCTTCAGGATTTCATCAAAAAAATGTATGCACTATTCAAATTTGTCAAGAAAAAACTTTGCAGTTCTTTTGTTTATTATAATGTAATTATTAGGCGGAGGGACCAATGGTCGATAGCCCTTTGGTCAGCTTTTCTTTTTATTATTATTGTTATGTTTGATTTATATTTTGCTTTTATAACTGGCCAATAAATGATATTACATTATTGTAATTATTAAAATTTTCAATGTAGGAAAGCAAAAGTATGTTGGAATTGCGTAACAATTATTGTAAGTTTAATATAAAAGTAGTTCAAAAATATACATTGTTATTATTTTATGTCACGCATATCAACGAGGTCAAGGCTAAAATCGAAGTCCTGTGCGCATTTCAGCATTATTACTTTTTTCAGGATGGATTTTTTTTTATACAATTCAAGTTTAGCAAAGAAAATAAAAGATTTTTCGTTCAATAATTAATCTCGTTGTAATTATGAATATCTTATTGATGTAAGAAATTTAAGTTTAATATATATTTTCAACGTTACGATTACGTTTCAGTATTACATTTTCAGAATTATTGTTTTTTTCAGGATTGAATTAATTTATACAAATTTATGATTGATACTTAATTAGAAACTTATTTAATGATACCTATAAATTTAAGTTCTCTATTTTTGTATTTCAGTAAAGTTCAGTATGTTTCAATACATTTATAATTTTTGGTTATTATAATTCAGTTTGTCATTACATGTATAAAAGCAATAGAATGCTGTAAAAACTATAATTTAATAGTTTTAATATATTTTCATCGTTCCTAAATTATTGTGTCTTGCAAATCAACAAAGTTTCAGCATTATTACTTTTTCAAAATTGAAAAGAAAATATATGTTAAAACTTATTAAAGAAGTTTTGTTTTTAAATAGATTGATATATTTTGTTTACTTTATTATAGTTATTACAATAGAATATTTGGAATTTATAATAATTATAGTAAAATATTTGTGTATATAAAATCGGTTTTAATGTATATTTTTTCAACTTTAGAATTGTTATGACAAAAATGTCAATAAGGTCAAAGTTAATTACAGATAGCTAAACCCTAAAGGTCTGATAGTTACGTGAAATTATATGCTGATAGATGTATTGAATTATTGTATTTTTCGTACAATAAGATGCAAACTTTAGCTTCAGAAAATTCGAGTGACTGTACAAATGCTAATAAATATATTCCAAAAATAGTTCATAAATTTTCATGATTCGTTCAACGAAAACTAAAGCCTCTATATCAAAATTTCAATCGCTTTCTTTATACAAAAAAACGTATGTTTTATATAATAATTTTCATTTGAGGTTAATTAAACAATTCTTAAAAGTAATTAATTAATTTTATTATTTACCTTGACGTTTCACCTGAAATTCAATTTGCTGCAACTACAGAATTTGGAGAGGGGAAATAAAAGCAGGTAATACATTTTCTTCGTTTTCAAACGTATTTATTTTCCATCATATAGAAACATTCATTAATTACGTTCATAATACATTTATTGTAGATCTTTTTTTTTTCACTTACGTTTACATTAATATTATGTTGTGTTATTCATTTATGTATATTTCATATTTAATTTTTGGGTTTATATATATTTTTTCTCATTTTTTTTTTCATAATTTTATTTATTTACTGCAGTTACCTTATCCATTGTTTTTTTTATATATATATATATATATTTGTTGCTTGATACAATTCCTTTCTTTAAATATATATATATGTTTATATATCTAAATATATGTGTATATAAGTATTAATAATAGACACACAGTTTTATAAACTAAGGATGGGGGTTTTTCTGGTGGTTGGTGGTGGAAACTGGATTTACATCAACCGAAACTCAATGTAAAAATAAAAATATATAGAAATCATCCTGAAGGCAGCTTCCTTTCAGTTTCAATTCAAAACACACGAATTTTATCAGAACGGTCTCGATAATTACGCGAGTCTCCTTGAATCGTCACAGTTGCAACGAACGAAAAACATGACGAAAAGGTTACATAATTGATTGGAACAGATCGGAAATTGTACTCACCGCACATTCGATACTTACTGGAACATAATGCGGGTTTCGTTACGGGCCAAATATAAATGAATCACCATTGCAATCTGATTTGTTTTGTTTTGAATATGGGCCACGTAAACCACGCCAGTGCTTATGTTACTAAGATCTCTTAAGACAATTCATTTTTTGTAGTCTTTATTTTATTTTTTTTTGGTTATATGCATATTTTTATATTTACTTTCATTATTATTTTTTTTTGTTCATCTCCTTCATCTCATCTACTTTCGCTAAATGCTACCTCTATTGAACAACACTTATGTAACGCTGTCCATTAAATACATTTAATAACTCCGGGGAAGGTGGCTAAATATTCGGTGTTAGAAAGGGGGAGGTGTAGTGTCAAGTGATTGTATATTTAGTTTGTGTGTCGGTGGGTGGAGGATTGTGTGTGTGTGTGTGTGTATGTGTGTGTGTGTTTGTGTAGATTTTATACTTTGATTAGGTGATATCGATTATACGTTGTGAGCGCTACTGGGTCAATATCGCAAGGGATACACGTACTACTAATTAATTCTAGAGATTGTGCATGCTGTTGAATGCACCGTTTGCTGTGAATCGAAGCCCGTAATTCCAGCCCCCAGTTGCAAAACATCGTCGGACACCTATGTTCCTCGACTGCAAGGCTGAAGGCGGCGGTGTACCACGGCCCAGCTAATATTACATTATTTTCTGCACATGGATTACTTCACATCGAATGCCGACGCATATACCTAAGTACTTTATAGATATATACATACATTCGAGTACACAAATATTTATCATAAACATAAACTATGGTTAACTATGGTTTTACGATGGTTAGGAATTTGGAGGACCCGAACAGGATCCAGCTTCCATAGCCCGAGACTTCTCAACCACTACACTGAGGGCCCACGAGGTGTTTTTTTAAAAATTATTTTCGGACCCACACATTTTCATGGGGCCCACGAAAATGAATTGTAACCTTTAGAAAACCATAATGTGGTTTTGGTCATAGCTGATGGTAACTGGACTGTTCCATGATTAGGAGAAGACATTGTGATCGTTACTCAAGTAATCGTTACAGCTTAACAAACGCGCACCTAATTATATATTCGGTACTCTCATTTAAACTACCGGAAATAACAACAAAAAAAAGATAAGAAAATTTCCAGCCGAACGTCAAGAAATATTCAGAGTATATATAATATTCAACGTAATACAAAAACAATCTACCTCATGCACACTCAAGAAACATCCAATCCAAATCCCTTTTTCTCATCTAATTCCGCAACGATAGCTGAGTAAATAAACGGGTTTTAATTATATAAGTTTAGTAGTGAATCGAGTATGATCTATCCCTAAACTAACTATTCTAACATCTTCTATTCTAAATAGAAGTAAATAGTTAACCTTCTCCTGCATTGGGTAATGATTGAAAATAAAACACGGGGGTGGTCCTAGAGTATGGAAACAACTCAAATATACCTTCTGGAATACATTTCGCCAACCCCCAGACACGTGCACTCAATTACGGCACACGCCGCCAGATGAAATCCCTTATATTTATTAGGAAAACGGACGAAATACCTTACAAATGACATAGTCAAATACACATGTACTCACTCGAAAGGAACTAAGTCAAACAATATTTAATGGGAACTAAACTGAGACCTCCAACGACATGCCCGAAAATTGACGGTGGCGCACTTGTCGGAGCATTTTCGAAACGGCGAAGCTCATTTCAGAAGATGTTTCATTCCATACTTTAGGACCAATATTCCTTCAATGCGCATTAAAAATCAATGTCATCATCTTCTAGTAAAATAAATATATTCTTCCATTCTTCAACACTTACATCGAAATCGAAGTTGATTCACTTGAGATACATTTCATCGAAGAGTTTTAGTTCAAAAAAGTTTTGATATTTAGATTGTCACAATAAATCATTATTTTAGACAATCTTTACATATAATTTTGAAACAGATTTGATGAAAATTTTGTATCAAACTGAATAATGAAATCCATTAGAATTCAATTTTGAAATTTTGATATTTAGATCTTTTCAAATTGTATCTTTTTTAGGTGACGAGTTTCTGTTCAAAAAATACCAATAAAAGTCAGATTTTTTAGCCAAATCCTTGTGATATTTACATCGAGTCAAGCTATAACTCATTCAGTCGAAAAATAATAACTCTTAATATCAAATGAATTCAGATCTTACTTACATTGGAAATAATCACAATTAGATTTCATAATACTGCAACTATCTCTGTCGAGGTGTTGAAATACTATTAGAATTCCGATATGATTTTGAAAAAAAAAACCAAATATTTCGATCTTTTCAAACTACAACTTTTCAGCCGACAAGTTTCAGTTAAAAAAATACCAACAGAATTCAGATTTGTTACCCAAACCCTGATGATATTTACTTCGAGTCAAACCATAACGCGTTTAGTCGAAAAGTTCTAATCCAAAAATGTTCTGATTCACTCTAAATATGAATTATAACTCGTTACCTGAAAATCTCAAAATATCATTTGATATTTAGTTCGTTTCAAACTATAACTCTTCAATAATTTAAGTATACAGAGTGACGTCGTTATCTTGATTAGATAATTAGACGAATTAACGAAGTTGCATAAGTATACTTCGGGAACTTCGAGGTGTTTACCTCATTGTATTTACGTACTTATCGATTTGGAGGTACACCGATTGTGCCTCAATTTTCTAGGTCCAGAACCGCAAATGTTTTGGGCAAATGCAACAGTGGAAGACCTGAGTTATGTAAAGCTCTATCCATGGTCCCAGATATTTTTCTCTCTTAAAATTTCTTAAGTGTATGTACTTTTCATATATATATATGAATATTATATAAATATAATTTAATATATAAATAAATATATATATCAAGAGTTCATTGGACTGTCAACAATAAAAAGCTTAGATAGCTTCAGATTTCAATGAAAGTCCCATTGTTCTCATTAAATTTAACAATACGGGACACTCAGATTTCAGCGTGGAATTCAATTCTCTCGCATATATGCATTTAGCACAGTACAATAACCCCTGTGGCGGTGGTTTTATTAAATATGTTCATCAATGTTTCATTGAAATTTATACAGTTTATGAAGCAAAAATAAATTTCATACGTTTCGTAAAGAGTACGCTCAATTTTGCGCAGCTATTTTTTGTTAACTTGAATATATTATCGTTTTTTTATTATTTACTTCCCTAAGGGAGTTAAAAGTCGTGTACTTTTATTTTCGAGAAAAAAAATCTATTTTAAATTCAAATAACATAGAAAATGTTTAATATATACATTTAATAAAACCAAATTTTAATTAAATGTTTGTTTTATTTTTAGACAAGGTTGATCATTTATTCCCTAGGTCAAGTCAACTTTAAGATTTGATAGGTTAAATTGATTTAGCAAATATGCGCCTTTGACTGGAATTAAAATCGACGTTCTTTAGCATTTCGAACGAATTATTTTATTATGCAATAAATGGATTAATAAAACGCGTGGAGATTCTGAAGGTTGATAGCCTATAAACCCAAAAGCATTTGCTTTATGCTGCAATAAATATATATTTGCGTATGATCATCGTATATTATATAATAGATTTCTTCAGTAAAGTTATAGTTTTCTCAAGCGAATCAACTTCTCTGTGAGGGCATCAAAAATAATAACAAAGATCAGACACAAACTTACTTCCCTCCTCGATCAGAAATGCTACTTTGTGCATTGCCTTTACTACCCTTGACTCATAGAAAAGCTAGTTTGCTTAACAGCACTGCCTCTGTTTACACAGGGGATCGATTTTTTTTGTTCCATTGCTTATTTTTGCACGTTGATTTTTGTTGTGCAATCAATGAATTTGCACAAATGGCATTTCGGTTTGAGGAGGGTTTGCATTGTACACGACAATGACGGATTTATCGATTCGACAGGTCTTGTCGGTGTGTCGAAAACAGCGTAAAAATAATAATAAAGAAGAGTTAACTATAGAGTAACGTGGAAATTATATAATGTGCGTTCCGTTTTCTTTTCATTTTTTCACTCTCCCTCTTCTTTCTTTTGTTCTGCAAAGGTCGACAACCTCAGTCTAATATATCACAGTCCTAGTACTTCTTTCTCATTCCATACTCATCTCATCATTTCCATTTTCAACTGACTTTCATTCCTTGAATCCTTCGGATTCCCTTAGAGAAGAAAAACATAAATGATGTCCAATCAGTCCGACTAATTATAATTAGGTGTGCTCAAAAAACAAAACGAAAGACCGCTTTAGTGTGTGTTTTTTTATGTGATATTTTGTTCACTTAATTTTCTGTTGTTCATATATTTTTTTTAGTAAAGAAGACAACATAACGTATTATACTTATTATTATATTTATTAATATGTTTTTAATAAATTCACAGTGTGTCGATTATTAGTGTAACTATATCTGTAATGTAAATGAGGGTGTGGGGATGTCGAAACGGCGGTGGGGGTTGTTCTGGTTACAAGTGTTTTTTGTGTGCGTAGATTTTTGGTATAGGTGATGGAAGGAGTTCTTTTACTTATTTAATCCTTCTTCAGAGGGTGGAGGTGCGCTTGATCGAATCGCTACCGCTATAATGTAAATATATATCACATTGTTATATTGTTGAGTCAGCGGCGATAGGATACATTCGGATATACAAGTTTGTAGGTACATTTTGGTCTTGGCCACAGAGATTTTGGACCAGGGTCTAGGATGAAGGATAGCCATCGCGATCCATCTGAGAGGATACACCTATGATCAGCGACGCGTTTTCTACTAACAACTAATGATGATCAGGGATCAGGAATACAATAGGTTAGGATGGTGAGCTTTAGGTCAATGGGTGGTTAGGGGTTTTTGGGGTGGTGCTGGTGATAACATCTTTCTCGGTACATTTTGGGCATATAAAGGTTCTTCTCCTATATACCTTAATACTTTAAATTACGTTTAAGAGAAAAAACAAAACAAGTTGCAAACCAATGTGTGTAGTCCGTTCAAAATATTACAAAAAAACTAAATTAAATGGTCTTGTATAGGAATGATCTGAAGAACTCTAACTTGGCGTGCGCCCGTCTAAAGATCTTTCAATACCAATGACCATAACTAAAAGACAACTTTTCTGTTTTCGAAAGCCCTTTCCAATCA
>JAFMTC010000282.1:45505-75473 GCA_018845635.1 Nicrophorus orbicollis
AACTTTTGAAGCCTCCTAAGAAAAATTATTGCTGAATATGAATCATTTAGGTACTTCATCATGTGCAACATTTCGCAGGCAAGAAATTATTAGAGTTATAATCTTGGAGAAGTCGTGCCCAAAATAATAGTATATTTTGATAACCACTTAGATGAGCAAGTTTTGAAGCAAGAAAAATAATCTTCTTTACATATTCATCAAATTTCATAATTACTGATATATTTCAATATAAGAAGAAAGTATTTTAAATTAGAGCAGGGGTCTTAAACATACCACACTGTATGAAAGGGTTACAATATTTGCAAGGAATCTAAATCCTATATAAAATAAATTATTATACTCAAACAAGTATGGTGCGAAGTTTTGATTTTGACAGGTAAATAGTAATAATTATATAAATTTATTATATTATTATTTGTAGATTTAATATGTTTTAGTATAATCCGAAGAAGCTTTGGAACATAACCGTTCGGTATCGAATATATAGTTTATGAAAATTTAATGAAAGCGGGGAGAGCGGGTAATAACAGGGACCACTTTAGAGTCTCCAGCGGATAATGAATGAGTTAAACTAATGCTCGGAGATGCATCAATTGAGTTGAGTTAGTTTGCGGTCGGAGACTAAAGTGGTCCCATGGTCGTGATACTGCGCAACAGAAGATAGCTTACTTCTTTCGGAGAGAGGATCGAGATGTAGTCCTCGTAGATGATCCTTGCCTTCTCTTCGACAGCTTCGCTGCTGGTCTCGATCTTCAAATCCTCGCAGGCCAACCAGAAAAGGATGTTCTCCTCGGAGTACTCGCACTTCAGAAACTCACGGAAGACCCGTCGACCAGCTGCAAATGAAAGGGATTGTGAATTATCGGAGCTGAGTGATGACATTGAAACAGCTGCACGTGTCGGACGTGATTATTGCGAGAGCCGTATCAACATCGATTGCAGCAAATGGTATTAGCATACGCACCGAATGCATATATTCACATACACATAAGTGTACACGCAGACATTCACCCCTGTAAGGGCACAGTTATTCTGCACTTGACATAATTAATTTTAATTAATTTAATGGTACTGAGATGGGGTTGAGGTGATTTATCGGAAACTCACCTGGACTCCTCATCAATTTGTCGAAGGATTTGCCCCATGTCCTAATCTCTTCAATTGGAGCCCTGCAAAACGAGGACGGATTAGATGCATCGCGACTGGGCGAAGATCATGACTTACTGTGGTTCAGAATCGTAGCTGGTAACATCGGAATTGTTGGGTGTCTTGGATGGTCCATTCTCGATGTTACCATTAGACGGCGTAGTACTGCAACAAAAACTGTTTTGCTTCACTTCGCCACCATTCATCATCGTTATTTGTTTCCATTTAGAACAACACCAACAACAACAGCTATAAAAGAAGAGGAATTAGTGTAATACTAGGAACTAGAAGAGATCGGGATCCGCCGAAGAGGACTTATCCCGGGAATATCATATTTGTTTTCATGCAAACCACTCTATCATCGCAACGTCAGTAATAACACTCTTATCTGGGCCCCATTATTGGCCTAGTTGCACAAAAGGGGAATTACCGACTTATTGAAATTTACAGAGCTACTAAAATCAATCTATTAATCATGCTAACATGCCTAAAGTGGTTCTGATGATGATACTTACACTTTTCCATTTTTAAATGGTCGATGGACGAAGCTACAGAAGAGGGGAATGGAACAAAAAATAGAAATTCTTTAGTTTTCGTTCTTCACAACGGACATACACATTTATTTATATACAGATGTATAAGTTAAGTGTCAGGCCAAAAGCTTCAGGGAATAAACCTTGGGAATTGTTATCCAACAATGGAACGCCGTCGAGGGGACGGGAATGTTCACATTGCCGTTTATGTAAGGAGTTACGGTCAATAGCCCTTCCGTCCTAGGTACGTCATCTTTGTGCCTCCAGTTCAGTCAATAAACACAGGCATTGTTTTTCGTAGGATGCTCTCACATAGCCGTACCCCATTTCAAAGGTAAATAGCAGATAGACGATAAGTCAATAATTTAATATTTGCACTTTTCCATTGTCTTCCGCTACTATTGAAACAGTGCTTATACCATCTAGTAATGTACTTTTGTTTGCTTTTCTTTCATCGACTTGTAATCAATAACAACTATTTTTATTTCCTCTAATCTGGAAGTAATTGAGAAGGTTTCAATTCGTAAAAAAACCATTTCGCCGATTGCAAAATCAGAGAAAATACTTCCAGGAAATGTCTTTTTCAAAAGCAATTTTCAAGAAATTAACCATACAATAATATATTGTAATCAATAATAGCTCTATTTGTATACTCTAATCTGAAAGTAATTCGAAATCTTTCCAATTCATTCACTACGAAGTATGTTCAAATTAACATATCCTGAGTTCTGGAAATGTCAGTATACTTTAACTATTCAAAGTATAGTTCACCGACTTCCAAGATTGTAATCAATAATAACAATTTGTATTTCCTTTAATCGGAAATTGAAAAAGTTTCCAATATGTGAAAGCTCATCATTAGTTGCAAAATCGGAGAAAGAGTTTAGCAATATTCAGAAAATTTGTGTAATAAAAATTTGACATTTATATTACTATTGCTGTTATAAGACATGTCCAAATAAAAACTAATTGATTACTTCATAATATAATTATTAAATATAAATAAAGTATTATAATTTGCTTAATTATTTAAAGTTCTCTGAATAAAGGAGTTGCAAATATTAGAAAAAAGCTAAGCACTTAAAAGTTTCACATTTTACTCTTAGCTTCGTCTATTTGTCGTAAGTGAAATCTAACTACAACCCAATCCCCTTCGGCAATTTGTTCACTTTTAAAATTGCCTACGGGGAAAGGGTATGTAGTCCAGATTTCTGAAGAAAAGTTCAAGTAAAATACCCTTTTTTTGTTCCCCGAGTTTTTCGAGATGTACTTCTCCAGGGTGCTGAAAGTCGATACTTTTCACAGATTAATTTGAATCCATCTTCCAGTTAAGATTTTCCAAAATGGTCTTCTAATTTTACATGTTCATTTACAAATATTGTTGTATGCTTTTCTGAAAGTTATTTTGATGTCAGATATTGAATGTATTCAAAGTTTTGAGATTAAGTTTTGAGATAATGTGAAAATTGAAAAGGTTTCAAGACAATGTTGGAATCGTTAGCATGTTTTTCGCAATTATAAAGCTATTGGTATAAAATTCGGTATACATTTAGAAGTTCATTAAGAAACAATTTCAGATACAAATCAGTGGATCAATCTTTTTCTTCCTGCTTCAATTTATCAAAAAAAGAAGAATGAAAATAAAGTAATATTGTAATGGCGTTAATAAATCGCATGCAAAATTAATGTACCCGTGTGTTTGAAAGAGAAAGAGACATGAAATGGAAATATTACTTGTGTACGTATCTACATCTTAATTTTCCTCCCCCCTAATGGGCATTTAATGGTGTCGTTGGCCTCGAGGCGCGACGCCTTAATGGAAAACCGATTTTCTTTCTTCCCATACAATTTTTTTCTTGTTCGCAAACTGCAATCATTCGGTGCTTTGCAGATGGATGGCGTTCAATAACTTCGAACGGTTCGTTAATTAAGTTTCGAATTTTAAAGCTCGTCCACCTCTAAAGCTTGGATCAGAGCATCAGCTTCGAGTTTCTAACAGAATTTTATAGAAATAAACTACTTTTGGTAATATCAGATCTTAATGACAGTCTGGCCAGATAAGGTACGTGGTAATGTTAATAACTTATGTATGCAATTTTCCCATTTACGACTGGGGAGCATGTGAACGAAATATTTATATTCCGCAAAAGTAGTGGACGTGTAATTGGAAGCCGTGTGGAACACGTCAGGAAGGTCGATAGGGAAAAATAAATGGACAGGTAATTACGTAAGGGCATTACCTAACGTTGGGTTCCCAATAGCTCAGACATATATATTATTGGTACCCTGAGTTCCTGTTTCAATTCCAAAAAGATCTCAATTTCAAGATCACAAATTTCTGATCTAAGATTTGCTGATCTTTATGAAATATAATAATAATAATAATCATATTTAGATCAGAAAGACCTTAAGGTCTAAAGTTCTTTATATTAGGAATAAAGTAGATGTTGTTTAAGGGCAAAACAACAACAACAATATATTGTCCAAGATCTTATATGTCAAATCCAAGATTCGATAGCAGACATCTCTGATCAAATAAATTATACATGATTCATATTTCACTTCGTACATGAAAGATTCGTTGTCCAAAAATAATGACCTTAGAATACTAGTTACAAAAAATCATATCTTAGATCCTGAAATAATTTTTCATAAGAATGATCCTAAATACAAGATCCAAGAGTCTAAAATATAAACCATTTGCGATCACGGATTCAACATATAATATTTGAAAACTGTGATTAGAAATTTATAAGCTCGGGGTTAATGAACTGATCATCAAATGCATAGTATAAATGAATAAGTTGAATCAAACCTAAAGGAAATAGAACCAATAAAAACTATTCGCATGGCTTGTAATGAAACATACATGTCTATGTAAATTCAATTATCTATACGTGAGAATCGTTTGATCACTTTTGTTTCCTTTCTTTAGAATCCTGACTCATGTAATGTATGATTGTTATAAATGAGGATTTTATGTTGGAACACTAACAATTGATGCAGAAAGTTGAATGTTTTGTAATGTACAGAAACAAACGAAATGTTAATGAAAAGCGTACAAATTAACGAACACAATATTTGGTATCGATCCGGACGAGGGTCGTCGACCCGACCGAATTGAAAGTACTCGCGGAATTAATACCCATCTCTGCGTGTTTTGTTTCCTATTTCTTTTTTTTGTGTCCTCCTTTTTTCCCCCCATTATTTATCCTGCTGCCGAAATATAATTGTGTGGCATTGCGAATGCGTTGCGAGTTCACTGAAACCTCACACAGGCTTCCATCCCCTATTAGTGTTCAATTTCAATTTCCAACCTGATGGCCAATATTTCCCCGGACGAATTTATTACCGAAATCATAATTAAATGTATACAGCACATGCTGTTGCGCTACAACCTCATACATTTTCACCACGGTATTGTTGGAATTGCTTTCAAATCTTTTATTTCGTTTCCAACAAATCGGTATTTTCATTAATTAGTAGGTGTTTCGCAACAAACAAATAGTCAATAGTGTTAACTAAAACTACTAGTCTCTGAATTAACTCAGGTTTTTGATCTCTCATCAAAAATATTTAAAAACGTACCAAGAGATGGCGTGTTGACATGTGTCAAATTGTTGATATACCAATTGGTCAAAACTGTCAAAAATTATCTAAAGCGTTGTTTATGTCAATAGCCCTGTGACCCAATAAAGATGTTTAAATAAAAAATAATATGTTCCATTAAAAAATATTTAATTAATATTACAAACAAAAAGTAATATTTTAACTCCTAAATTGCAATGAATATAACTTTCATTTAAATTGTGTGCGCGTGTGTGTTTTCTCTTGTTAAGCCCTTTTCTTACACTTCCTATAAATACGTTTGCATGAAAGAAATATCACCCTCCTTAGGATCCTGAATTTAATTTGTTTCTGTTCGGTTTCGCGCTCTTGTACCCCGGAGGAACGTACACGTTCCATAAATTATTCAATAAATGCCTACGGGCTTAGCGAACCCCAGATTCTTTTTAGTTGCGTTTCCAAACCCCAGCCGCAATTTGGATAATTGTACAAATACGAGCAAAGAATGCTTGAATGGATTTCCCTTTCATAGAAATAATAACTCTGTTCCTACAAAAGATATTAATCGATATATTTATGTGTTCCATTTTACACTAAAAAATAATCACAAATTCATAAAGTTTAAGCTTAAGCCCTTTGAAAATCTTCAGTTTATAATCAATGTTACATTTTTATGTAATATACATACTCAAAATTGGTATACAATAGTATACCAATAATAATGTTCACTTAACGTACAACCTTTTGCCAAATATATTTCCTACATGTTTACACTCAAAAATAATCACAAATTCATAAAATTTAAACTTAACTTCTAAGAGTTAATGTTCTCTTAACGTACAACCTTTTGACGTATGTTCGACAATACGTATTGTTAGTTGATATTTGAAAAAAATATGAATTCAAAGAATAGCTTGGAAGACGTAGGTTTACTGAGGTTTACTTTAAAACTGCAGCTGCAGAAGGTGAAAGATGATAGGACATAATTTACGTAAAGTAAATATTGGAGTTTAGTTTATGTGAATAAGCAAGAAGTTTCAGAGAGTGAAAAGCTAACTTCGTCGGCATACACGTATTTTGTAACTTAATGTTTCTCATGCGTTAACGATAATCTAATTACTTGTAAATAATTGCAAAATATTTGATAAATTGTGAGCTTCCAAGAGCGAAGTTTATTTTTTGTTAGCAATTATGGTACAACGACCCAAGGTGTGCGTGTACTTTAGCTTTAATTGAATCACTGAAGGTGTAAGAAGGGCATGGAGAGGAAGAACACTTTGATGGGCCGTTGCACCGGCTGCGCCCTAGAAATGCACGTTAGACCCTTTAAGCTCCTTTCTCGCAATTAATTTGACCCGCAGGATGCTATCGACCCAGAGAACCGGTCGCACTAACCAACAGCAAACCACCCCCATAGCATTCAATCTGAAGCCGTGCGTGGGATTTGCTTAGACGTTTCAATTTAAGATTTACAAATTTCGAAAAGGCTTTGCCGCTCACGTCGCAAAAGGAATCATATTCCGTCGCCTTCCATTAATGGAGACATAATGCGACTTCAAATAACTTTGGATGCTGACGCGTGGGTGGATGCAAACGATGCTTCGTCAAGGCAATGAATGGAATACGGAGATCCTCATACAAGGCTGTGTACGATTCGAAGTTGCATCGGAATATAAAGATGAAGAAGAGCGGATTTGTTCGAGTGTGTATTTCGTTTATTCTGCTAGGGATATAAGGATGTTGCATATTTGAAGTCAGAAGAAGATGAGATGCTGTGTATTTCTCTGCCCGATGGAATTTTGTTTGATGATCGCTGCGTCTATATTATTTACGTACGTGTTTTGTGGAGCTCTTTCTTATATTAGATTTTCTTCAATTTTTCCGTATTCATTGAATTTTAAATGCTTTCCCAGAGTTTCGTTTTAAAGGTCAAGGTATTGACTGGATCTGCCACGTACGTATATTATTCGAAATCACGAAGCATTTTCAATATTCAGGAAGGAATTCATATTGGTTTCGTAAATAAAACCTTAAAATATATTTTGTATAACCGAAACGATAATTTAGCACACTAATTATCAATTTTTAGATGAAACTATTAATGAGTTTTCGTTGATAATTGAATACAACCTATTAAAAAGTTTAACAAAATATATAACTATACTAACGTATATTACTCGAATTTAGCACGTTAGTTTTAGATGAATGTATACATGAGTTTTGGTTCATAATTGGATGGATTCAATTAAACTTGATCAAAGTATATAATAGGGAAAACTACTAACGTAACGTATATAATTGGATTTTTTGCACGTTATTTATACATTTTAATACATGAGTTTTAGTTGATAACTAATTGATCAAAGAATATGAAATCTGACACTACTAACTTATATAATTAGAATTTATTTCTTTATCAACATTTAGATGAAATTGTGTATCAGTCCTAAATGATTACATACAATTAAAAATGTTTTAATGATATCACATACAAAACTATTAACGTTTATTATTAATGAAAATAGAACTTTATTTATGTTTTTTTTTGTATGAAACTGAGAATGAGTTTTGGTTGATTATCTCATATGACATATAGAAGTACTGACGTATATTATTAACAATTTTGCACGTTAGTTATCAACATTTGGATGAAATGGTGAATCAGTTTTGATAATTTTCAAAATAAAGAAAATTGTTTCAAATATGCTATATTACTAACGTATATTTAAGAAAATGGCATGTTAGTAATCAATTTTTGGATCAAATTATCTATTAGTTCTCATATATTTATTGAAAGTATAAATGAGTTTTGGTCGATAATTGATATATCCAGTTGATATATGATCAAACTAACGTATATTACTAAAAAATGAGCACGTCAGTTATCAACTTTTGGTTGAAAGAGTAAATGAGTTTTGGTTGATAATCATATATTCAAAAACAGTTGATCAAATTAAATCTTTGAACTAATGTATATTACTATAAATTTAGCACGTTAGTTATCAACTTTTAGTTTAATTTATAATTTGGTTGATAGTCCAGTCAAAGTTGATCAAATTAAATTACTGAACTACCGTACATTACTAAAAATTAGAACGTTAGTTAATAATTGATATATCCAATAACAATTAATAAAATTTCATGACCGAACTAACGTATGTTACTAGAAATTTAGCACGTAAGTTATCAAATTTTGGTTGAAAGTATAAATGAGTTTTGGTTGATAATCAAATGTTCAACAACAGTTGATCAAATTATATCTTTGAATTAAGGTATATTACTATAAATGTGGCACGTTAGTTATCAACTTTCAGTTTAATTTATAATTTGGTTGATAGTCCAGTCAAAGTTGATCAAATTCAATTACTGATCTACCTTGCATTACTAAAAATTAGGACGTTAGTTAGTAATTGATATATCCAATAACATTTGATAAAATTTTAAGACCGAACTAACATATATTACTAGAAATTTTGCACGGAAGATATCAATTTCTGGATGAAATTAAAAATGAAATTTGGTTGATAATCCAGTAGTTATTCATTTCTTGGATTAATGTAATGTCATAATTTTTGGTTGATATTTGATATATACAAAATTATATTGATAAATTATATGACTGAACTAACGTATATTAGTAAATTTAACGCATTTGTTATCAACTTTTGGTTGAAATTATAATTTTGGTTGATTATCTAAAAGTTGATTAAATTAAATCACTGAACTATCGTACATTTCTAAGAAATAGCATGCTAGGTATTAATTTAATAAAGTTATTTGACTATAATTTAGTACATAAGTTGATATAATTAATAAAAATCCATCAAATTATACGAAAAAACTAACGTATATTAGTAGCAGTAATTTAGCACGTAAGTTATCAAATTTTGTTTGAAAGTATAAATGGGTTTTGCTTATAATTAGAAATTTTATATGTTAATTATCATCAACTGAAAAAAAGTATAAATTAGTCATGGAATTAAAATTGATCATAAAATAGTATACTACTTTCATTTGACAAACAATAATTAATACTTTCTGAATATAATTACATAAATCAACAAATATAAAATTATTTAGCACTTGTAAGTCTTTATTAAGCGTCGAGTTTCGTAAATAAATTGTAATTTTAACAAGTGGTATTAAATAATCTGTTTGCGCCTGACAAACCATGGAAATTTATTCCAAGTTCTGTGTGTACATATTGTGGTGCTGCATTAAAGCGACATCTCGCAGGAAGCATGTAATGGAAAGAATCCAATTAAAACTATGCTGTGTTCTAGATTGAAGTTTGCCCAAAACGAGCACCTCCCGGATAGATTCCAGGCTTAAAGCCTTTCAATTAATTAAAGTTGTGTAACTTTGTTAGGACTTTGCAGTGGCGCTGCGAACACTTATGAAACTGTATTGTTTTGTTATATCGTTATTCTCTCTCTCTCTTACTCTCAAACTCTTCAGAAAATCCACTTCACTTTTCATCGAATCGACTTGATTCAACAATGCACTACAAAACCAACACCTACCGTTTGTTTTTGATGATTCATTAAGTTCATTTGCGAAAACTTAAATTAATTAATTAAGTTATACTCTCTTGTATACATAAACACAAAGAAAGTTTCCGAAGACAAACATCAAATCTAAAAGCGAGCATCATCATAAGTTGAAAAATGTCTTAATTCCAGTCAAAATAAAACCAAGAGCAATTGTATTTCTTCATTTTTATTGTTATGAATTTAGTTTTTGTAATTGTTGTAGCAATAAATGTGATTATTATAACGAAACAAGAAGATTTATATAGTATAAAACTTTATTTAATAATTTATTAAATTATAACAAAAATAAATGTTCTTCATATTCGAGTTAAGTAAGTTGGCATAAGTAAATTATAATATTTGAGAAATTCAATTCCACAGAAGAAAAGCAAGTATTGCAATTACTGTAATTGATTCATTTTATTTGAGATGAAGTAACTTCTTGAAAAGTTCGCAAATTTGTTTTGTACATTTTTACCTAGTTCAATCCATTAAAATCGTGCAACTGCCTGTGATGGCTTTCGCAATTGGATATTAGTTTTTTTTGTTGACTTAGTCTAGTTCTGAATTAAACAAAATTATCTTAAGTGATTATGATAATTTATTTAATATTACTTGAATATGTTGTTTCTATAGAAGTGTATAATATTGTGTAATCCCTTGAAAACAAGTAGTACAAGTTCAATGCTATATACAAATCTAGAATTCGAATTAGATATTAATATGCTATTTCTATAGTATAGTAATACTGTGTAATCCCATTGGGTAGATAGTAGAAGTTGAATGCTTTCTATAATCTTGGATTCAAATTAGGAGTTGCCTTAATGCGTGTGCAAGTGACTTGCATTCTATTCAGAAGTTATTTCAGAAATCTCGATTACGGTGTCACAGGACTTGAATAGTCTTGAATACGTATTCAAAGACACGAAGTAAGGTTGAATAGGTCCATCAATACGCACACGCGTATTCGATGTAATCACCTTGATTGAATATCTTACAACTGTAGTGAATTGGCTTAATCCGGATTTTCGATGTAATAATTCGGTCGGAAACGGGAAGTAGACAAGAAGTGAAATAAAGGAAAAGTGCCGGTTAAATTTAGTAGCGACATCGCGCGAATTGTGAAATGTCTGTCGGTGCAATGGTGCAAGCAAATTCTGGCTAGCAAATTGCTTCGTTTCCTAGTTGGAAGCCGTTCGCAGGATGAATAGAGTCATTTCGTAGGTGATTTTGTTAGGCACTGAAAAATCGTAATTTTCAGACGGACTCTGCTTCTGTCTGCACCAATGGCATAGAGTTTGTCTATGCGTGAGTGTATTTGTGTTTGTATGTGCCGGCTTGTATCAATGGAGATCTTTGAATGGATGCTCCGAGGATCGATAGAGTCGAGCTTTGCTCGCGCTGGCATGTGTTGCATGTGTATGTGTATAAATATATGTATACGTATTTATATGTGTGTGCGTGTGTGGGTGGCGTGTGTCTGTGTGTACCCTAGTGTAGCACGCGAGCGCTAATTTTACTCCACACGCCATGGGGTTTATTTAAATGGGCAATTAATTTACTAAACATGGATGACGTGTTCGTCGGAATCCGCCAATAAATATTTTCTTGCCATTACTTACGACCTTCCGATTGCCGGTTTATAAATGTCATTCCGCAAACACGCATCAATCTGGATGATTCCACCTTGGAAAGGTATCATCTATTCAGGTGCCCGCCAACCTCTGAGCAATACCATTAATATTTCAGCATTCCGTCCAACACTCGGTATTTCCATCTTTTAGTCAATATTTCATAATTTTAAGTTAGTTATCTGATAGGTATATGCTATAACTTTGTATGCTTGGTATTTTCATTTTTAGTTAATATTTCATAATTGTACTACAGTTACTTTGTACTTTAATTCTACCAGTTAATCTAACCTAATGTTCAGTATTATAACCTTTTGTTTATTATTTTATAATTTCTATATTAATGAAATAATCTTCCAACTATTTTATATAGTTTGGTCATTTCAAATAGTGACGGATATAGCGCATTTTGACAGTGAATTAAGGAAACCTGTAATAGCAAAAAATATGACGATTTAGCTAGAAAGTTTGTACATTTAGCTTTAATTTGATTGTTAATAGATTTATTGTGTCATTCATAGCACAATAAAATTATTGACTTCTAAAGATCTGTCAAAGCTCCAAAGAAGTCTTATGGCTTATTGGAAAGATTGACTATTCGACTTTAAATTGAGCACCTATATTTATGTTACTTTTGGTTATGGAGGAAATTGACGATTTGTAAAGAAACTCGATTTTGGAGACTTAAAAGCATTTTTTCAAATTTGACAGTAAACTGGAGGAAATCCGTAATAGCCATAACAATGACATATGGCTCATTGAAAAGCTTGACTATTCGGCATTAAATTGAGTGCTCATATATAATTATATCACTTTGGGTTATGGAGAAAATTAACGATTTGTAAAGAAACTCGACTTTTGAGACTTAAAAGCATTTTTCAAATTTGACAGTAAACTACAAGATATCCATAATAGCCACAATGATGACATATGGCTCATTAAAAAGCTTGACTATTCGGCTTTAACTTGAGTACTCATCTATTTTCATATCACTTTTGAATGAGGAGAAAATTATCGTTTTGTAAAGAAACTCGATTTTTGAGACTTAAAAACATTTTTTCAAATTTAACAGTAAACTACAGGAAATCCGTAATAACCACAACGATGATATATGGCTCATAGAAAAGCTTGACTATTCGGCTTTAAATTGAGTGCTCATCTATAATTATATCACTTTGGGTTACGGAGAAAATTAACAATTTATAAAGAAACTCGAAAATATTTTTTTTAATTTGACAGTAAACTACAGGAAATCTGTAATAGCCACAAAGATGAGATATGGCTCATTGAAAAGTTTGACTATTTGGCTTTAAATAGAGTGCTCACCTATATTTATGTTTCTTTTGGTTATGGATAAAATTGACGATTTGTGAAGAAACTCGATATTTGAGACTTAACAATATTTTCTCAAATTTGACAGTAAACTTCAGGAAATTCGTAATAACCACAAAGATGACATATGATTCAGTAAAAAGCTTGACTATTCGGCTTTAAATTAAGTACTCATAACCATGATATATCATTTATATAATTTTTTGTTGTGGGGAAAATCAACGATTTGAAAAGCCACTCGATGTTCGAGATTTTTTTTTTCAAATTTGATAATAAATTATAATAAATCTGTACTAACTGTCTTGTATTACAAAATATATTTTTATCTCTTGTTAGAATTTTAGATTTACTCTTTTGATTCAGTATAACAATGTATTGTATTTCTTGATAGTTTGGTGGGACCATTAGCATTATAATTAAATTTCAGAATCCTCTAATAAACTTTACCATTCTTGGAATCCTTCCATATGCATTATATTAATGTGGATTATGTAAGCATTCCCAGATATTGTACTTGGCCGAAGAAATACTACCTTAACTAAAGTTAAATAGTCTTGATAAAAATAATTGAAATGGATTACAGCTTATTCTTTGGAAGAATTATCAAGAGATTACAGTTGTTAGAACTCAAGCGAACTGCAGACCCGGGGTCCATGAACTTATCGATATTAAAAGAAAAAATGTATTTCTAAGACTCTTTCTCCCTCTAAGTACTAAATGAAAAGGCATCGTCCGTAATCAGAGGATTAAATTAAAACTGCGCACTGTTGGTACGTGTATCTGTATGTGTGTGTGCAACGTTAAAGTTTCTCATTCAGTGGAGAAGGAAGGAAACTTTTGAAACACAAACTTTTGCCAGAGCTGAAAGGACCTTTTCCTGCGGGCGTCGAAGAAAGAAGGGAGCAGCAGATAAAGCGATAAAGGTAGAAGTGAGACTCCCTTCAATACCCAGCATTTCCTCTCTTTCTCTCTGCCGCCTTCGCACGCAACTAAAGTTTTTAATGCAGACTCCTTGCAGTGAACGACTTGCATCACCTGCAGCAATAGATTCCTGAGGCTTTCAGCTGGACATTTCGCAATACCTTTCCATCTCCGACTACACAATAGGTTACTACTGCTCCGCGTCATTTCCATTTCGCTTCCGCAAATTAGTTTCGTCTTCAGGCAGTTTGAATTTTGCAAGTTGAAGGACCCTCTTTCACAAGAGCCACTTTCATTGCTACCTAACTTTCATTACATCCATGCTATTGCGTAAAATGATTGCAGCTTCTTCACAACTCATTGGAAACTTACAAACGACAATTCTATATTTTAATACAAAAATAACGTCTTTCATCTTGCCATTTACTTATTTCACAATTAGTATATAATAACAGATCTTATTATAAATTATCTATTAATTATCAATCAACAATTTTCTACTAATATTACCAAAGTTAAAAAAAAGCAAATTTTCTAATTGTATATATAAATCTACTAGGGTCATTCCAGAAATATTTCTAAATCTGTACACTAGCTATGCACTAAGTTGATAAATAAATCTAATCAACAACAATACAATTTGAGCTAGTCAAATTTTTATTTAATCTAACTATGTACTATTAAGATGTTAAAAAGATCGATTACAAAATATATGATATAAGTTTATATTAGATTAAGTTAGATATATATGGAAATATAGGTAAGTTTGTGTCAAGTAAGATTAAGTTGAATTAGCTTAGTTTCAATTATATTAAGTTGTCTTATATTAAAGTAAGTTTTATTAGATTAGTTATTAGTCAAATAACAAAAGGCTAAGTTATGACTTTATTTGATTTTTATATTTTTGATAAATTGTAATGAATATAAAACTTGTATTTATTGAACTGTAGAACTCTTACTGTAACTTCTTTTCTTTAGTTCTATTTGTTTTCTTAAAATACATTGAAAATTATTTATAATAATTTATAATTAAATATCAATAGTTATAGATGTTGACTACTTTGAAGAAACCAATTATATAGTATTTAGTATGAAATGGTATTGGGCGTAAGCAATTCAATCAATGAATAAAGTATATCGAATATCGTTTAATAAAGGTACTGATAATACGGGTAAGGTATATGTGCAACAAATCTACAGCGGTTTATGGTTGCCAATACTGAGTACGGATAGGATCAAGGAGATCTTAGGATCTCTCAGAATACCGCATGCGTTCAACTACATCAGCAAAGTAAATAAAAGTATATATATGTGAATGTGAGTTTACCAATTTTGTAGTGCAGCGCCGGTTTTGTTGGCAACCCTACAAAACAGAAAGTCGTATGTCAGACACAGACAGGAGTTGAAGGATCATGACGGTAGGGTGGAAATTCGTATTTGGCCTGATATGGTTAGTAGTAATAATATAATATAAACTTACCAAGAACAGCTGCAGCAACAACACCAGCATAAACAGCAGGGCTTCTTGCTCTGCCCACTGCCAATGCTATGACCACTCTTCGAAGTTGGCGGAGAAGCTGTACTGGAGTTGCTGTCTTTACGACGACATAGACCTGCTAATCCACTGCCGCCACCACCATTCCCATTGTCGTTACCATTCTCAGCTCCAGCGTTGCTAGGTCCTTCTCCACCTTTGTCGTCGCTGTTCCTGCTGCCCTTCCTAGCCCTGTTTTCCGGGACGCGATTGCTAACACCGCAAGGCATCTGCAATCAAAGTACACCAAGTTAGGGTAGACTCTTGCGTCCATAACGAAGGATTGTATTTGAAGAAAAAAAAATGTATAATTAGAGAATAGAAAAACAGTGCGAAATTACTTTTTTTATGAAGTTACACCAAGCCATATCCTTCAAGCAAGCCATTCAGTCTAGCCTCCGAAACGTTCAAAATCTCCGGAAGCACAGGCGCTCTGCTCAATAACTCGGTGGTCAACTCTTGACGCTAAAAATACATACCCCATTTCAGCATTATTATCAATCATCAACAACATCAAAAATAATCACAAAAGTATATACATATTGTTGATCAATACCAACAACTTTCCAGTTATAGAATTACAAGAAATTTGAACATAAATAGGACATATCAATCAAAATCTTATGGCTAATTTTTCAAATGAATTATGAAGTATACAAAAATATTATCAAGTATGTACTCACCATTTTACTATCTGAGAAACACTACAAAAAAATAAATAAGAACTGTAACTGAAAATCGAATTATTGAAAGAATATGTACGATTATGTAATTCCGGAAAGTTGTTGCCAAGATCATTAACTTTAGTGTATCACCGAATGTACCCTTGAATAATCATCCGCCGTGCATATGATGTGTATAAAAATAAACAAACAACCAATAAAATTTGTTGAAAAATAAACTAATTAATTAAATTGATTAAGTGGCGAAACTTTTTTCCTGCTTTCTCTGTTATTTGATTTTATACATTATTGTTTTTATTCGCTCGATCGTTCGTCTTCCTCTCGCTTTTCCCGTCCGTCGTTTTTCCTTCTGTCCCAACGGGTTTCCCTAGCAGAGCTTTCCTTTTGAATCGGAATTATTATTAGGAAGGTCACTCCCGTATCGATCGGATTTCCCGTGCCGACGGAATTTGGCCGTGAACGCAATTAACGCACGCCAATGAAATATCGCATCTGTTTTGCGGCCTCCGATCCGGAAGTAATGAATTTTTAGAGGAAATTAAAGTACAATGATATCAAAGGCGGATGATGAAAAATGGAAGATGACTGTAAAATAATAGGGTGAGAGCGAGAGAGGTTGAAGGTTAGAGGGCATGAAGACGCTTTCTGGGGCAGTGGAAAAACTTCAATGAAAATTTGTTGCTCGTCTGTAATAGGTAAACAGGAAGCTCAGAGCGAGGGATTGATTAAAAGGGACGTTGTTTTGAACTTAGTTCTGATGAAAAGATAAATTCCTTTCGCTGCAAGCCATTCTCGTTATGAACTTCAAGACTTTTAGACAAAAAAAATAGTTTTGCTTGCAAAATATTGATTTATTCCCAGCGAGCCTTTAAAAGAGATAAACCAGTATCTATAATATTTTGTAAAACTATTTTATTTTATTTTTTTCAATTCCAATATTTTTCATAGATAGATTCAAATTGCTGAACGTACGTCATTGCTCCTATAATTGACTCCTTTTCGTCGACCACTGGTTTAGTGTACATAAAGAATATAAACTTTGCAAAGCTGATCGCAAATCAGTGGGAGTTTGCTACAACTCCTTGCGTTTGAAATCTGTCTTTAAGCCTCCTGTCGGATAATTAATGAGCGTTAAATGCTATTACACGCAGCGCGAACCCAACTTTGCAGAGATTAATTATATATATTAATTATACGGTGTGCCATCACAAGACCCGTATTATAGACCGGCTTTATACCACTTTTTCATTCGGATCACCGATCTAAATCAAAATTAGACATAATTTCTTAACATCTTATATACGTTTTTTACAAAAAGTATAATTGCGTTAGTAATTGTTTCTTTTTAATTATAATTTATTTTCAAAGTAAAGGAATAACCGGTATTTAAAAAGTTTTGAGTAATAAGGAAAATTGATTGTCGTTTGGCTTTAGGTGTTTTTAATTATATATAGTAGGTCTTATTCTTTGCTCATACCAGTTTCAGTCCCAAAGGGCTCACATAAAAAATGTTGAATTAGAATTAATGAAAAGTACCTGATACGTAAATACAATGCATATGTTGCGCACGCACCTCATACTCTTATATACACGCATGCGCAGTTTTAATTTAGGATCTAGGCTTATTACACTATTAGATGATAAGTCTATAAATATTGCTTAGAACTACTTAATAAATCTTCAGTAGCTTTTCAATTTAAAGTAAATAGAAAACAAACATAATATCTTTCTTTTTAAGCTATTAAAGTACTTATTAAGATATCTGGACATAAATGAATAGTAATTTGTAAATAACCACTTTACCCTCAACACTATATGTATGAAATTTCTGAATTTGATTGAAACTTGTCTTTACTTGTCTTATTTGCATAGTTTCTCTTTGATTAGATGAAAAACACCAAGTTTCAGCCCGAGGTGCAGTCGGGCACAAAATCTTCAGTTTACCTCAAACGAAAGAAGAGAAAAAAAAGAACAGGTAAAGCGACTAAAATTTCGCCCAAACTGCGGAGGCGGTTTAATTAATACGAAATTACGTAATTCAATATCGGATGGCGGAAGAATCGCGAAGCGCGTGGGCGTTGATTAAATAAGAGCCGCGAAGGGCCGCAGGTATTGTGTAACGCGAGCGTTTGATGGTACAAGGTCGCGCTTAATAGGAACCTGTGCGTTGACTAAGAAGTACAAAGAAACGCGGAACGAGGGGAGCAACAAAAAAATGGCTATGCATATTAAGGAGAGTGAAGGGAGAACAGTCCTTAATTATATTCAGCGTGTATAAAAATCGAGACGTCATCCCTTTTCCTTAAAATTTTCGTTCTTTAGTTTTTCTTCGAAAGGTCCAAATCGAAAATAGTTCACTTTCTCAGGCCTGCGATCTCTGGTGTAAGTAAGTATTTTTAAGTTCGGAATTGGTTTCTAAAAATACACTTGACAGCTTCGAAAACAACAACAACAACTTCGGACCGTCTCGTAATTAAAATTTTCGCTTGACGTGCAAAACGTTTCCTCCTTTTCCTCTCCAGATTTTCGTGCGGTCTCAATTTAGAAAGACTCAAGTGAAATGTATCTCCGATTCGAGTGGCTCAATTATTCAATTCCACTCAAAATACCGCAGTAAAGATATAAGCAATTACGCAGTTGCAGATAGACGTTTTACCTAATCTTGTTATCTTCGAAAACACATTTTTAATGGAAATTTCAAACAAAAACTTTTCAAACTTTTTGATTTTGTTCATTAATTGATTTATTATTGTAATTTATTACTCAATTCGTATGTCAAAAAAGTTATCAATAATAATACATTTTTATTTCAACACCTTCATTGGTCAAAATTGGGCCAAAGGGCTAACGATTGATGTCTTTCAGCCCTAATCATTATTATGAAGGGTGGAATAACATTTTTTTTTGTAACTCTTGATCATATTTTTATGTTTCATTCCAATTATTTCAGGAAACGTTTTGACTTTTTCTCTGTATAAATATAATTATTAATTCAATATTGAAATTGAGTTAATGTTATTTGACATGATAATAGAATTTACATTTTCCATCAACATTTTGACATGTGAAAACTTCATTACAGATAAGTTTCTCGTTCGTTTACAAATCAACTAAAAACAAGTTCAAATGATCTCATCACTTCAATGTTTAGACGTGCTTAAGCGTCACATTTTGCGTCATTTCATTCATTCACTTCACTCGAAACATCAAGATCCGCTTCGGAAAAAACAGAGGTAATTTTCATACATTAATTGTAAAATAAAAAATGCATAATAATTATTATAAATTTCATTATTACATTTTTTTTATTCTTTCAGTCGAATTTGTTATTCTTTATTAAGAATTTCAATAAGAATCTCCATCAATCAACAAGAAAGTAAAGTAAAATGTCTTTATTTCTGAAACAAAGTGGAGTGATCTTGATTAATTTTGATAGTCTGAATAAATATATCAATGATCCGTTAATCACCTTTGATTTATCATTGGAAAATTATCTTATAAATCAGAATTTTTGGAGTCATATTTCAAATAGAAAGTTTTGTTAAATATCTTGAACTTCTGCCAACTCGAAAGATCTTTATTAGGTCTCTTTATGTGTTACCGATAAAATACAAAATACTATGATTTTAATATGTTAAGAGTTGATTGAATATTTCTTTATTTTTATAAATAACTCAAAAGATCTTTATTAAGTCTCTTTCTGTATTAAAGATAAAATCCAAAATATTATGTTCTTAAAATGTTAAGAGCTGATTGAATATTTCTTTATTTTTGTAAATAACTCGAAAGATCTTTATTAAGTCTCTTTATGTATTAATGATAAAATCCAAAATATTATGATCATAATATGTTAAGAGTTGATTGAATATTTCTTTATTTTTATAAATAACTCGAAAGATCTTTATTAAGTCTCTTTATGTATTAATGATAAAATCCAAAATATTATGATCTTAATATGTTAAGAGCTGATTGAATATTTCTTTATTTTTATAAATAACTCGAAAGATCTTTATTAAGTCTCTTTATGTATTAAAGATAAAATCCAAAATATTATGATCTTAATATGTTAAGAGTTGATTGAATATTTCTCTATTTTTTTTTAATAACTTGAAGAGTAATTGATAGTAATTTTTCTTACTTCCAAAAATATCTTTGAATTATCTTCTTAAACTTTTGTAGTCTTAAAATCATTCAATAAATACACTAAGCATATATTAATCTTAAAGCCTAGTATATATCTCAATACTTTAAGAATTTTTGAAACTTTCTTCATTTGTATAGTCTTAATATCATTATCAATGATAACCTGTAAATCTATCAGCTAGAAAATGCCTATTATTATCTGAAAATTTTACGAATTCAATATTTATGGAAAAAGTTTTACATGAAATTTGAAGAAATGTATATATTTATTTTTCTTATTACAAAATAAATGAGAGTGAAGAAAACAGGTACGGAAAATAAAAGTTCTATAAATAAGATTTCGTATTCACTGAAGCAAAGAGAAGTGGAATGAAAATAATGAGGAACAAGACAAAAAATCCAACAAATATTTGAACGTAAAATTTTCTTTTCCCTTTCATGTATCGATACAAATTTTCATCGATGATACCAGAATTATCCAATTACCACTAATTGAGTCGAACCACCAGAGTTGTCTCTATGTATTTCTTTGCACGTATTATGAATGGGTCGCTCGACATTTTGCGTGGGCCAGTTTTTTTTTTCTTTTTCGTTTTTTGATTTCACAGTCGAAACGTGACAAGTTCAGCAAAATCGAATGCATCTCATGACCCATATGATGCACGTCCCCGTCTGTTTTGTTTGTTGCCATTCCCTCTTCCTCCCACTCATATGTGGCACATTTGCGGATGAGAAATGGGGGTTGGTTGGAATATTTGAAATGCGTTCGGGGCACGGACGAAAACAGAATAATGCATTTTGTGTTTGGCGCAATTAAACACGTTTCAATGGCAATAAAATACGAGCGACAGTTTTGCGTAATTTATTTATATACCACTCTTTCCCTCTTCAAATTTTTCACTTGTTTCATGTCTCTCTCTTTCATTTCATTTTGTCCGTTTTTTTCACCCTCTCTAAATTTATTATTATATTTCGTGCATCGCCTGTTTGCACTGGATTTGTGTGAGTTAGTTTTTTTTAAAATTATTTATTTCCTCGTTCAACGGGGATGAACTGTCCGACATAAACGGATTTGTACGTTTGGCGGAAATTCATTATCAAGCGCAACAGCGTACAGAGAGGTAAAACCGTATTAAAACAACGTGGGAATATCTATAGATATAGAGTTATACATATAGATCTATGCATACAGAAGGGACGTGCAAACAACATAGATAAAATTCCGTGAGTTCGTGCGTTTTCCCGAACAATTATTTGCAAATATTTATTTTCAATTAGCATCGATCCCGGATTCCCATGACATTGCAGGAATTACGTATTTTTCCATTTCAAGTTCACCGTTTTATATTATAGGATATTACTGAGAATTGCTGTCCAGAAAATTTTGTTCCAGACCTTCCAACCTCGACTCAGCGTGAGTTTTGGGGGTCATAGGTCGATTTCCCGATTGAACTCTTTACGAGCACATTTTGACAGCAATTGGCCAAAATTAAAGCTTTAATTTTGGTGTATTTTTTTTGGATCATAATTTCCACATTAGTTTTATTTTCCGGTCAGAAAAACTTATTGTCTATTTCTGCAATAATTATATTTTGTTTTCTATATATTTCCATTGTTTTCAGTTTTTATTTTTCTTATTTATTATTATACTAGGAATTTTTCACTAATTTCCATTAAACATACAAAGTTTTGAATAAAAATCATCAAATTTTAATTAATTAATTTATTGCAGAAATATTAATATTTTCTTTTCTATATATTTCCATTATTTTCAGTTAGTATTTTTCTTGTTGTTGCAATAAATATTATTATACTAAGAATTTTCCACTAATTTCCATTAAACATACACAGCTTTGACTAAAAATCATCATTTTTTTTTAATTAATTGTTTTTAATTCAACTAAAATGTTGTTTGACAATAAATTAATTTAAAATGTTTCATAGTTCTTTCTTTATAAAAATAAATACATTTAATATATTAGGAATTGACTGAAGAAATGTTCTTGTACATGAAATTTGAAGAAGTATACTTTTATATTGAATTGATCAAAATAATATGTTTGGCACTAAATATTTATAACTTTAAATTCCCACATCTTATATACTTCTTATAACAACTTTCAGAGTTTATAAAAATAAGATGAATTTGGTTTATTTCTTTATAATTTCGATATAATTTCAAGCTTATTGAAGATCTGTTCATTTTTCACAAAGTAACCTATCATTATCTTAATACTTTAAGAATTGATTGAAAATGTCTAAAAACTTGTGCAAGAAATTGATGAAAATACTTTAATTTTTCTTACTTGTTTTACTTTCGACTTGTTATATATTACTTCAGTTTACGTTCAATATTTCTTAAGAAACTAAAAACCTTATTAAGGTTATCTGGTAATCAATAATTAATTTTAATTGGAAATTTTGTTCAACAGTTTTGTAGTCATCTTATATAATTATATTTTATAATTTTCTGCTATTATTTTTTTGTCTTCTGAAGGCTGAAATACTATTTTTTATATTGTCTGAAAAAATATCTAAATAGTTATATACTGTTCTGAATGTGTTTAATAAATATATTGGTATTGCTTTTATTGACATGAGAACATCAAATTGTAAAGAAAATCGTTTTTCTCGGAATTTCGTATACTTGCATATCCTATTCTGTCATGTACAATGTTTTTATATTGAATTTTCAATGGAAACCGACACGTGAGAAAAGCCTTTCAGCAGTTGACTGGAACGGAGGTTAACTTTAACAAACTGTTAAAAGCTTCAGTGATCCGAGCATTATGCAAGATATTTACGATATTCAATGCATCTCGCATGAGGACAAGACGTGAAAAATATGGAACGTTCAGCGTGCTGCGGCTCTCCTCGAGCGATTTTGCATTGTCCATTAATGTTCCATATTCCTGCTGGATGAGTTGACATACTTTTATTGAAAGGGAAGTGAGGTCGAGCTGCGTCTCAATCGAGAAGGAATTCCAAGCAATTTCAGTTTTTGTTTGTTTTTCTTGTTTTTTTTGCAGGTTTCCTTTACTCCTTTACGTCGACCACGCTCCTTTGCTTCGCTTTTCTTCTTTCTATTTATTTTCGCATGTCTCCATTATCCTAGTTGCTTCACTGAACGCCTGAATTTCGCAAGACAAAGTTTCCTGATAAAACTGCACCTCGGTTGAAGGGTCTTTCCTCAATACAACGAACTCACGACCTCCTTTCACGCTGAAGGCTTGTTCTACATATCGTTGCTCCGACACCAAAAACACTACAATTTTAATAACAAAAGACCTTTTATTTTATTCCTACACTTCTGATATTATTTTTTAAACCCAAAGTGCACTTTGCTATAAAAAAAAAACAATCACTGAACTATACTTTTAATTTTGGAAAATTATTCTACATTTTTTGACATTCGAATATTTCATCCATCTAACGTTTAAATACTTTATTACAACACTACACTTTTTAATTACTTTAATTTTCAAATTATAATACGTAAACGTTAAATGTACGAGCAATTAGTAGTGAACGTTCAGCTTATAGTTTAGGTATTGAAAAGTGTATTTCCAAAATAGTTATTCAGGATATATTGATTTGGTCTTAATTTTCAATTTATTAGTAATACCTTAACTAGCCTAGTAATTAACAGTCTAGGTTATAACATGTTCAGTTTATAGTTTTAATTTTACAATAGATAGTTTACAATCTGTAAACTAGTTTTACTCTATTCAAAATGCTATTAACTAATGTATTATTAAACAATATTAGATGATTATTAGATTTTTTTTGTTAATTGAAATTAATTTTCCAAGAATTGAATCAAACTAGTTGCAATTACTTGAATTAAATAAATAAATCTTCAAGTTATCCTAGGTGCATTCCAAAAGCAGTCAAGATTACTATTAAAACAGCTTATTTGTTAATCCTGAAGATTTACAATTTTTTCATCTACATTGAAGGTAAACAATCAATATTATACCATGTAGGTTTCTGCAACCAATGCGAAAATAGAGCGTAATGTGAATTGGCGCTGTTGGGCAAATAATTTTCGGCCAAAACGTTTTTAGAGTAGTGTAATAAAGCGATGGTACATTACTCTGTACTCCAGATGTAAACAATATTATTGATTTTATGCTCCAGCGGCGTCGCCGGGCCAATTTTTTTCCGCCTCTCCTGCTCTGTCTACCTCTCTCTCTCTCTCGTTCTCTCTTTTCCTCACTCTGTATCTATCTCTATTTTGCTCCTGCCTCTCCACAAGCACGGAACAAGACTGGGCCAAGGATACATCTGGAATTTTATGGATCTCCGCTTCTCACTCTCGCTCTCTGCCCCCGCATTCACGTATCCTCCTCTAACCCACGGCCGCACGTGCTTCATCCATCCTCTAGCTGGTTGTTTCCCTCCTGAAAGCCAATCGCTGAAATCAGCGCGGAAGTTTCGGCGGCTTCAGAGATCCGTGCTAATGAAATGTTATTTATAAAACACCGCCAGTTTTGCTATGCACTGGACTCTGGAGATAAACGCTCTGGGCTTTTTAATTCACAAACATACATATACAGTAAAGCAGCGGCACTCCAAAATTCCCGATCAGGATTTCCCCCTTGGAGGTAATCCGCTGCCGCCGAACGTTCAGTACATTCGTTATTCCTACCATTTTGGATTTCGGGCTTGTCCCAATTACACCGTTTTCAAGCCCAGTCCAAATGGATGGATAATGGAGGGATTAATAATAAGCGATCCCGAAATAAAGTGACAAAGCCGGTACGGGTTTCGGTTTATTCGTGTCATTGGGTCTTTCCACCGAAATAGGTTTGAAAAATGCGTGAGTTTATATATATTTATATGGATGGTAAAATCCCGACAAAAAAAAAGAAGAGAGAAATGGCACCGCTCTACATTCGAAACGCAGATACAATGCGAATTTAAGTATTGCACATACACATCCAGAAATGTTTTGGTTTCCTTGAAGTATTTTCATCGACATAGCAGTAGTACAATCGTTTGAACTGCGTTTAACTTTTCAGGAAAGGAACGCCACACAACCAAATATTTTTGGTTCAGTTTTTTGATCTTTAACTTTTCACCTTCACAACTTAAAACAAATATTACTAACAACAATTATGTAGAAAATTGATACCAAAAAAAAACACGAAAAAAAAAATGTAGAAAAATTGCAAAATATTTCCCATTAATTTTATATACAAATTGATACTTTAAAATAACAATTCATAGTTATTGCGTAATATGTCATTAACTAATAGCTTGTTTATACTATATGAAGCTTAATACAATTAATTACACTGAAATAGTTGGTATTTCAGAATTTGTCTAAATTGATTTAACACGTAAATCGTAAATTTGAAATAACTTAAAGAAAAATGAATCGGTATTTGCAATGAGGAAATATTATTGTAAGTACAGTTAAAAGTTACAGTTGAGTACAGAAAAAATCATAAATTAAAATGAATTTGAATCGAAATAAATTTATCATTATAGCTTTAATTGCTAATATATATAGATGTTTTGTTTGATTCCGAGGAATGCAATTTATTCGCTAAAGATAATTAAACATTTATAGCCATACTTTTAATTAATTTTCCAGGTGTATGTTTCGCATAACGTTCCTCAACTTTATCGGTTCGGGGAAAGCCATAACTTCAATAATACAATGCACGAATACGGAATACTGTTAATAAGCACGTACAGAAGCAAGGTGTAATTAGTGAAATCACTATTTTATACATCAATCACTGCGTGTATCACAGTACGTCCTATGAAACAGGCGCAATGTAAAGGTAATTGCCAAAAACGCCCTTGTGACATGAACACTCTCCTGTCTGTTAGCTACAATTACCAACCAATTCCTATTGATCACACGATTTGTTTTACTAATGTAAATAATATAGCATAAACCTCATTAGTCGTAAGGATATTTTTTGTTCATTGCTCGCATCACAAACACATTTGAAAGGGAAAATTCTATAAAAAATTCATAAGACATAATGTGTTATTAATTGAGCAAAGTAATGACAAAAAAGCTGAAACTTTTTATTCTCCAACTAAATAAATTTTATACCTTTAGTGGATCAATGTAGTTCAAATATGAAATAAAAATGTAAAGAAATTGTTGATATATGGGACATTTATAAAGGACTTCCGGATTTCATTCTATTATCGTCAAGTGAGTTGCATTAAAGGATACAGACAATTTTCCTATTTGAAATCACAATCATTGCTTTACAACATCTTCCGAGGACCTTTCGTAAACTAGGTCCTTGCAACTGCAGCAGCAGCAGCGGATACTTTATTTGCAACGAATCTAATTTTATATAATACTCCTCTCTGATCTTTTTTTTTCATTTAATCTATATACTTTCGAGTCTTTTCTACTCAAGTTTTCTTTCATCTGACATTTCCTTTACCTATAACACACATAACCACACGCAACTAGAAGCCTCAATTTCAATTCTCATAAGATTATATTATGCAATCTCATTAATATTACAGACTTAATTTACAAATTTTGCTAGAAATAAATCGTTGCAATAATAAACATAACATTTATTGCAACAATAACTACAAAAAGAAATGTAATGAAGAAATACAAAGAAAATTGTATAAGCCATTGCTGCAAAGGGCTATAAACTATAGGTCTTTCTGCTGTCAGATAATTTCATAATTATCATTGATAAAATTAAAATAATTAGACTTACGAAAATGTAATTTCGTTGTTTATAAATCTAAATGAATATTTTTTGCAAAAAAAAATAGAACTGCATGAATTTATTTGGTTAAAAACTTTGTATTAGAAATAAATGAGTAAAGTTTACACTTGGCTTTGAATAAAGTTTGGGAAACGAAAACAATATGTTGGTCTTTAATAAGTTGTAGTTGTAAATGAAGTTGTTAAGTTGATGAATGAATTGAGTCACGTTACTAATATTGGTAAAAACGTAACAAAGCAACATCAATTTTAGTAATTAAACAAAAATTCTAAATTTATATTCTTTTTGGAATTATAGTTTTTTTGTATCAAATTCTTTTGAAAATGCAGAAGTTAATAACAGATGTCGGATGAGAATTGCAAAACAGTATTGTTTAATGAACCTGGAAAGATTTCCAATGGTTCAGTGAATGAAAAATGATGTTTCTTTTTTCGTACGATTTTAATGGGTCAGACATTCCGAGAAGACGTAGGATGATGAAGCCGATGAAGAACAATGTTGCTCCTTTAATAACGCGGATATAACTGGAACCAATAAGGTTCGGATCAAAAGGAAATGCTTTCAATCGAAAATCGATATAATTCCCGTATGCTAATGAAAATTCCCAGACACCTTTTCTGAAGGCTAATAACAGACAAACCACTGCATTCAATAGGTAAAATTCATAATATTTCAGTTCAAACACATTTTTATATACAAATTAATGCATTAAACTTAAGACGTAATTTCATTTTTTTTTAGCATCTTTATAGGGCCAAAGGGCTATTGACCGAGGACTTTCAGTCAGTACTTTCGTTATATCCATACCTCGCTTTACGGCCTTGATACGTTCCACGAAACTTGGCCGCTAAGCGAAACGAATCAATTATTGCGCCTGCGCAAGATTGGCAATATATCGAAAAAGTTTTTTTGCCGTTATAGCGAAAAAAATTAGGCCGTAAATCGAAAACGTGCCTTAATTGAAGAGAGTCGTTATAACGAAATGCCATATAAAGAGCGGCCGTATAACGAGGTATGGGTGTATTTAATAAAGATAAAATTCTGTAAATTCTAAGAAAATTTTAGTTCTATTTACTAAGCACTATGATTATAATAATTTCAGTTCAAACTAATTTCAATATACAATTTATTTTATAATACTTTACACTTGAGAATTGAGAATGAAATCAGGAAGAATAATATAAGATATTATTTGTATTGGAAATATTCAATACATTTTGTTTAACGACAAATTTATAAAACTTTGTAATGTGTAAGTAATTGATACTAATTATTATTATATAATAAAAGAACAGTCCAGTCTAATAAAGTTTATGAAGTAATTCAACATTCAACGATTCCAATCAAAAACTTTGCAAATAATAAGCAGTCCTGGTGCGACGACTTCCAACAAAATAGTCAAGGGAATAGGGAACTTCATTGAAGTACCAAGAGGGGACACAGTGGAATCCAATATAACTTATAATAAATCTAGCGAAAAAAAAACTTGTAAATAATAATCGTGTCTTCAGCAGTCGATGAAAACAAAGTATCAACATTTTAATAAGATAACTTAGAAATCTGCTGAGATGTTTCTAAACATCTTTATGTAACATTGATACAACTTTGAAGATTATAAAGGAATCCCGTAGCATAAATTGTAAGACATTACAAATTACAACTTCACAAGCTGAACGAAATTCGTTTCAATTCTAATTAAATCGTTTAATTGGAGCAAACATTTCAAAGTACTTAACAATTGATGTATTATTATATTTCACACAAAGCTTCGTCTGCACGTTGTAAATAATAAACGGGTTTCAAATAAACAACTTGGCTGTATACGAAACTAAATAAATATGTATTGATATTACGTGCTTCAATTAATTTATTTTTTCGTGTTTCAATTATTTTTTTTTTTTCAATTAATATATTTTTTTAATAAATTCTCACTTTCATTTACATAAGCAGGATTCCCGTTGTAATTTCGGACTGAAAAATAACGACAATATCAGCATTACGACTCGCTTAATTAGAATTACGTAATTACAGCGTTTCTGTATTCAATTAATTATACCTTATAATTATCTCTAACGCAAGGACATTTTTCATTGCTTTCTTTTATTCCTTGAAACAAAGCGAAACCATTTACTTACGAAACTCTCCTCGTCAATTTCTCCGTTCTCACCCCATTCGTAATACCTTTGAATGACGAATATTATATTTCAATTAAAAATGATTCACGATTCGTTAATTGGTATTTAATAGGTTAAATAATAATTAATTAATTATCGATTGTATTTAAATCGAATTTAAAGAATGAGATAATTGCTGAATGACGAATTGCGGAATGAAACTGAATGGGGGAAATTCGGAGCTTAATTCGGTGAATGTGATCGCATTTTGTGGGAACCGCAAATTCGAATTGCATAAATTCAGTTCGGTTTTCTCGAACAATTTCATAGTGTTTCGGTTTGGTCAACGTTCGTAGATCATTTGAATGCGAGAGGTTTATTCAAATGAAATGCGAAAATTCCTAAAGCAAATCCGAATTAAATATTGAAAGTTTTCAACTGAATATGCATTTACATTAAAAAACAAGTCAATGCCCTACGTTCCATTTATTAGAACTTAATGAAATTTGTTTATTTTTGCAAAATCAATACAGATTTTTACGTTTTATTTATATTTTTTTGTATAACATGTTTTTCGTATAATTCGATATTTTAATAATAGTTCCATATATTCGTTGTTAAATTAACGCTGTGAATAATAATAATCAGTTGCAACAGCAACAGCATTGATTCATCTGCTGCACTAGAAATGTACTTGCGTTTATCATTCAGTTTCAACTGTTATTATTATTAATAATAATAACAATCCGATGCACTGACAAGCGTACTGTTTGCCGGAGGGCTTACAATTATCCCATTTCGATTTATAATGCACTGTAATATCGGTTTTCAAAAGCCTGTATTTGCAAATATAATTTAAAATAAAAATGACTACCGAATTTCGGTTCGCAAAAACTACAGGTTGTAAGAAATATGATTTTCCAAACATAATTTCGGTTTTCGAACATATAATAGTTTCCAGATGCGTTACTAAGCTTCTAATCCTAAACTACAGCTTCTAAGAAATACGAATTGAAGATCTAAAACATAAATTCGGTTACCGAACAAATAATCCGTTATGCGCCATTAATACGAATTTCGGTTCTCAAACATACTTTTGGTTTCCAA
>JAFMTC010000282.1:98888-108944 GCA_018845635.1 Nicrophorus orbicollis
AGATGATTATAAAACTAGGATAGTTGTGGAATGTAACGCATATAGACTTATTCCTGTGTCTTGAACCGTTTCGCTGTGATTCGTTGTCAAAGTTGAAGAAACGAAAAATTAACAGTCGAAAAAGCGGTGTCTTCACATATTAGTCATTTTCTCGAAAACTATAATAGATAGAATGAATCTAAAAGATGATTATGAAACAAGGATAGTTGTGGAATGTAAAAAGTTCGGGAGCGTTGGACTTTATAGACCGGAAATTAGAAACAAATTAAATTTCTCCTACATTTTCCATGAATTATATACAAAATTTAAACATCATCATTTAAGTTTTTTCAAGTTTCTCCCATTCGAAAGACAGAGAATTAACGAGGTTCCATTATATGGTATAGCGAAATGCACGTCACTTCTAGGAATTCAACAGCAACGAAAACAGTTTTCCCACCCCGTTCAATTTCAATAGGGAAGATCCCAAACACGTGCATATTCAATTTCTTGCATCATCCACAAACGCGGGACCAATTTACGAGCGCCTCAATTATTCCCATCTTAGTCGACGAAACCCATTGAAAAACGTCTGTATTGTTGCCAAATGCAGGAACGTCTCCCTAATAACCTACTAATTGCATTCCTCACAACCATACATTTGACATTATTATATTATTAACCGCATTAAAACCTCATCTTCTTTTATTCTATCCGATTATTCTGTATATATTTATTATGAAAAACTACACAATATATCTTTACGAATTTAACATTTTTTGCCATTCCTGAAATATTAACACCTCTTCGATGAATTTTCAGGAAATACTAAACTAATTTAAATTGAAATCACCCAATAAAAAGATTGCAAAAGTACTCAATACTCATTATGTTTCCTAACCTGTTCATCGTCTTCTTGAATTATGTTAATGCTAATAGCTGCGTTGACCACAATTTTCGAAAAGCTAACCTAACACATACATCATCAATGTAAACCGCTGAAAAATCACAATGTGTCCATTGCTTGCATTAAAGACACTGCATCCATTGTTTTCACATTTCTGCTTAATGTTCGATAATTTCATTGGAATTCAATACTTGGTTATTGAAATGTGATCAATTTTAACTCTTATTGCTCTCAACATAACATCAAGAGCAATTTCTCCACGACTAGTAACCATGACATGTCACAATCCCATTTGAAATCCCTAAGTTTCCCTGCTATAGAATTAATGTTCCAATTCTACTCTACTATTGTTTTAAAATCAAAATGTAAAAAACACTCACTCTACGCAAGGAAGTTAATCAACGACGTTGGATGAAGTTCAACTACGTTTAGACACAAGGTACAAAACCTAGAAATAGAAACAATTCCGTTAGTCAATTTTGCACATGATTAAAACGTACTGACCATTTCCCCACTTCCCACATCTTATACAAAAAGAAGAAATTAAACTTGTGTCAACCATCCCCAGTCTCCACTACTATAGATTTAACTAATTATTAATCCAATATTACGTAAAACTCACTGAAAAGGAAAGTCGAAGCCCTTTGATTTTTATATTTCCTTCTTCCTTTTTTAGACTTCCCCCAAATGAAAAACGCCTAGTACACTACACATTCATTAAACCTCCAATTCCGCAGTCATTATATATATTTTTTGTATACTTCTTCCTGCAATTTGATTTTTACTTTCTTTTTCTTTTTTTCACTGCGACTATTTACCGTGTAAATAACCGATGGAAAATTAATTGTAAATATTGCATGGGGGAAATTGGTCGGCGCACACTTGGGAATAAATTTACCTTTCGGTTTTGAACGATCGAACTACCCAGTCAGCAGTTTGTCGTTACCATTACTTTTTTGTGTGTAATTTCTCGGCTCTGCGTTGAAAATATATATATATATATATATATATATTAATAAAGTACATATTCCGTTTTGCGAAATAATGATTATCCCTATTCAAACAGGCAAATCAAACAAGGATGGCAACAAAAAAATGACGAAACAAACCGAATTTATTCCTTTCATTTCACATTCCAAATGTGCGTATGGAAATTGAAACAATCCAATTATTATTACTTTGTTAATAATTGAATTGAAACGCGTGTTTCCTGGAATTATTGGGTCGACGGACTTGTTTAATTACAATTTCACATTGATCGTGCTTGCTTTCATCATAAACATTTGCATAATAATATTTCAATCAATTTATGAAAATTTGCAGGACACGTATTACAGAATAATTAAATACATTTGTTTATAGTAGATTTTAACTCATATATGAAATTAATTGGAAAATTAATTCAAGCGTATCTGAAATAAACTGCAGCTGTTATGTAATTTGACAATTTGGATTAACCGTCGTTTTTCATCAAATTTTGTATGTAATTTCGAATATGCAATATATTACAATTATTATACATATTTAAATAAATTTACTAAATAATTCAATGAATTAATTATGTTCACTTTGTTAATTATATAATTATGATTTAATCTGCTTATCCAACTCAAATACTTTTGTTTTTCCTAGAAATTATTAAGAAAGTTACCATAATAATTTCAATACATAATAAAGCTGAGAGAAGTGAATTCTGGGATTAGATTAAACTGTTTAGTTAGGTTAAGTGATATACAAAAGCTTTTCATATCACAAAGAAGAAAGGAATCTGAATCACAGTACAATGAACTTTCAGAAACAAAAATACGCGAACAACGTAAGTTTCCTCCCTTTGTGGCTTACTCAGAATTAATTAGCCTCCCACAAAGGCGGTTTCAAAACTGAAAAATATAATGAAATATTCAGTTTTTACAAGTGACATAATAATGGAATAATTTTAGTAGAAATTTCCGAATGAAATCATGAACAGAGTTTGTTGTCAAAGATTTACTAAATTTATTGTATTTTTTTGCAAGACTTTCAATAGATGATAGAAATTTGTTACATGATTTTCAGTATCATTAAAGTAATTGAGTCTCTTCATACATTTTGTTACACTTACTGAATGATCTTCGAAAAATTTATATTTATAGGGTTATAACTCTACAAATATGAAATGTGAGATTTGCGGTCAATAACCCATTGATAGTATGAAAATATATATTTTGTTAGTTGGAAACAAATCTAGAAAAGAAACACAATGACTATTAACGGGTGTAGATTCCTTCGATTCTGAGGGTTTTATGAATGCCACCTCGCAAAACAGGTAACGAGCATAACTCGATCGTCGTACAACCGATGATGTGTATTACCCACAGGGTTCACTTTTCCATTGGCAAATCGAATTTGCTGAACGTAATCAAATAAGTTTCGCACTGAATGGGATTTGTTTGATAATAACCGGGCTATCCATGAATAATGGAAATACATCTCCAGACGTACGAATCGCTAAATCCCTCACTTTGATCACATTTAATTGCTTATGATAATGAATCCTAACACAATCACCTAATTGATAAGTCAGTTAATAATGTATGTAGCTTTAACTGCATGCAAATATTGAGGTGTAATAATAAAATTGGTCTATATAAATGTAAAAATTGTAATGTTTGTGACAACCAACCCCCAGTCTCCTGGGTACTGAGCTATTTCAAAAGTTACCTTATTAAAACTAAACTTATCCTTTTTTTGATGTTTCCTGAAAAATATGCAGTTAATAATATCCATCCCCAAGGAGAAACGACCGTGACTTTGAACGCAGCTGAAAATGCAGCTCATAATGTACGTGCATAAAATAAAACTCATTAAATTTGATACTTTGATCGCTTTTGATTATAAATATGAAAATAATTATATTGATGACCTTGACATTGGACGCTGCTGGAAATGTATTTTCTCCCAATTATATGGAACTCATTAAATTTGATCGCCTTTAATTGCATATTTTAATGAGCGCTTCCCAAAATACAGAGCTAATTGACAAGTTACCTTCAGTGCATATTTCGTTACGTTGCTTCAATCGTATTACATTATGCAATCCTTGTCACTTTACTGCCTGAAAACAATTACAATTAACTTTAGATTGAAAACACATTTTTTTAGTTACATTAATCTCATGAAATTGTATGTCTTTTAGTAATTAATCTTTAAAAAAATCTTGAAGCTAAAGTTTTTTTTGCTTCAGTGGAAAAACAATGTATTGTTTGAACAATTTCATAATAACTGTAATTACTGTTTGTTGTTTTACTGTCTGATAAATATGAAAACAATTACAATTAAGGAAAAATTACATTGACTATGAAAATTAATTTGTTAAATTACATAAATCTCATTATATTTGACGTCTTTTAATTACTTATTTTAATTAATCCTTGTAAAATTACGTGCTAATTGAAAAACATGTCGTCCTTGGGTGTATTGTGTTGTAATTTTCACCAATAAATAATTATGTTGAATTTGATTTCCAAGAAAATTAATCTTGATTTATCATAGAAAAAAGGATTTTCTATATTACTTGACGCTCATTAAACATGGCGTTTTAATTACCTATTCTGATGAATAAATACTTGATTTTTTCATTATGTTGCTTTAATGTAACTATTATTATCCTTTATTTTCACTGAAAATTCTAATGATATTTATCCCCCAAGGAGAAACGTCCTTGACCTACACGCAGCTGAAAATGTATTTCCTAAATTACACAACTTTAATATGATCAACGTGCAATTATTGTGAAACTAACTCTAAAATGAACAAAGAGTGTATTTTCTAAATTACATAAAATATAATGGCAAGATTTTAGAATCATTGAATATCTTGTTTAGTCATCATATTTTACCTGTTAATTAATACAAGAATGTGTCTCAATAATATTTAATGATTTTTTTTAAACCAACAATAATTATCAATTAAATTGATTTAATTTTAAATGAAATATTTTGTTTCTAATTCTCTGAAAATGTTGAATTAAAAATCAATATTTTTCAACATTATAATTTTTTGTCTAATTAATATCCATTACTAATTATTGTAATCATATCTATAAAGAAAAAATACATGCAACTCCTTATTATATCGAAAGTCATTTTACGGTGCAAATTAATGGCATACCATAAATAATACTGAATATTTCAATTTTACGAGTATTCGAAAAACTGGTTTCATATTGAAAGAATAATTTTATTAGAAACTTTATAACCCATCAAATTTTCAGAATAGCTTTATTTAACTACCCTATAAACACTGAAAAACGGAACAACCAATGTATGTGCATCAAGGTTAATTAATTATCGAATGTTTTAATTACGTAATAAAAAAAGTATATAAAGATTTTCATGAATATTATTAAAATATGTGTTAAAAGCTGCGAAAATCAATTATAATTTCGGCCTACATTTTGTTCCATTCATCAGTATACAATAGGACCTCGATTAACGATGCCTCGGTTAACGTGTAATTGCTTATTACAATTTACACATTATTTTAATGCAGTGAAAATGTTACTTAGTTTAAAACTGTTTTAAGAAACCTTTCTATATTTTTTAAGTTATCTAAATTAATTAACTTTCATTTTTCTTTCTAACCTTTCTTAGTTTTCAGTTGTGTTCACCGATGCAATAAACTGAAGCAATGTTGAATTGAATTATCCATTTGGAACAGCGATTGAAGTAAATCATCATCTCCTTGTGCAAGTGCTTCAGTAGAACTGCTATTGTCTTCATCGAATCTTCTTTTTCGTATGCTTCATTATGAAACTGTTGAAAATTGTATGAAATTTTTTAATTGAATAGTTAAATTGTAAAATCAATTTGATAAAACGATTGAGTGACTTCATTGATATCTTCATAACCGTATGTTTCAGTGCAAAAAAAAGAATAATTGAATTAGAAAATCCAATTAGATCTGAATTAATGAAAATGTTGAAACTGATGTAAGTCAATTGAAAAGTCTTCTTTTTCATTAGATGTCTTCTTATTAATCAGCTTCAATGCGGAAGATTTCTGAAAACTAAAGCGAATTGATTTTCAATGAAAAATATAAACTATTTATATACACATTAAATAATTTCCATTGGTGGATTAAATACATTATGTGACACAAAATTAACAAATACATATCCATTTCGGTTTAGCAGCATATAAATAGTTTCAACAAAACTGGTATAATTGAAAGTTTTTACTGAAAACCCGTGTTTATTCGTATTCACGTCGCGTGGAATATATTGTTCATAAATTTTGCTCCGAAATTATTAATCCGGGCGAAGCTCGTGCGATCCGCTAATTATACAACAAACTTTGCCTTACCTGCCCGAATTCCAGCATCCATAAATGAGTACATTCACTCATCAAATTGAAATCACGTTAGTAGTATTATTAAAGTTGTTTGTTTTGCTTCGAGTTATTTCATTAAAACAACTTTTGCGGTTATAAATTACCACCAATTAAATACTTCAGCTGTAAACCGTTGTCACCGTAATAAATATAAACTGTTTCCTATTGGACGTTGAAACTCTCGTATAAACGTTCCATCGTTTTAATTCGGTTCATCCCGGCTAAGCTCGTTTCGATTTTACTTAATTAATAAACATAAACTGTTTCGTATTGGATGTCGAGAGCCTCGTTCGGTGATAATCGGTTTAAGTCGCTTAAAGTTCGGTTGATCCCGGCTAAGCTCGTGCTGATCTCCGCGCGATTCCGCTTACGCAAATCGCGCATGTAGTCCGACATTTGCATTTAATTAATTCAAAACGAAAGGACGAAGGGTCGAACGAAATAAAATAAAATGAAATTGAACGCAACTCTATACGAACAGGCTGTGATTTATTTTCTTTAGCAGTTGTGGGGGAGGGTTGGAACGGAGCGGAGGGTCGGAACCCTACGTGCGTCTGTCAACGATCCAGTACCCCTTGTGGGTGGTTCGTCGTCAACATTAATACGTCTTTGCTAGAAGAAAGAGACCCAAAAAACGAACGAGAACTAGAAGAATTCAGCAGGTAAATACATTTATTTTCGTCTAAAAATATTGAACTTCATACTTGTTTCACTCAATAAGAATATACCTTAATTTCACTACTGTTTTCTTAAAAAGTAATAAATAATTGATACAGAAAAAAAACACCTTGCTTTACGAAAAAATGATATGTGTCAAAACGTTATTCGAATTCATACAGAATGTGTTTACAATATATATGAAATGTATTGTTTTCATGTATTTCCTAATAAAATATTTAATGAAAACAGGGAGAAAATAATAACGTCTCCGAAAATGTCAGGGAAACACGTTTATTTCAGTCCCACGCGATTTCCTTTAAACGTATTCGTAAATTCGCTGAATAATTAACTTTGCATTAAAATTACAATGAACGTAAATACACATTTTCTATTCATGACTCATGTAACTATAATAAACAAATATATTATACAACTTGTAACAAAAATGTTTATTTATAATATGAAAATTATGAAATGCACGTTAATGTTAATTAATTATCATGTAATTAAATAATAACACTGGAAAATGCAATTATGTAACATGAAATTATAATTATTATTATTTTTTTATCTGTATGCAGAGAATAAAAGTTGTTGGTTATTTCAAATATTTTTATCAGCGAACAATAAACAACGGTGAATATGATATTTGTTTCTCTAATACATTTCTATGATATAATTGAGTTTATCATTTTTTTTATCATCTCCGTGCAAACAACAACAACAGATAATTGAAGATCCGAAGAGTATTATTCTATTTTCATCAAATAATCAATAACAAATACCAAACATGAATAACATACGAAACAAATTATTTCGATTACAAAAACAATCTATATACAAGCAATGTTAAATTTGCTATTCCATGAAATAACTAGTTATTTCATAAAATATCTAGTTGAAATCAATTATTATAATAATTATATACAACTAATCATTTTCATTTACTAATATTGATATGTTATTGAAAATTGTTTAACGATATTTTTTTTGTATTCCCAATATTCATTTCTTACTTTGTTATAAAAACATGGTACAAATTTGCTAAATGATCAACTAACGTTAATGTTATATAAATTGACTAATTATTTCATAAAATTGCATATTAAATGCGTTGAATTGAAAATGTCAAAACAATTAATAATAAATTTGAACTGAAATTTAATCAAATGTACACTGTACATATATAAATGTGATTAATAAAGAAAAAACAATGTAAAATCAATAAACAATGTAAAAAATTCTATAAATTCTGAATGAAAATATTCAGTGGAAAAATGCTGCATTCAATGTAATCGAAATGCAGACACGGTATGCATACACGAAGTTCCACGTCTGTTACACAACCTATCACTTCTATATTTAAATACAGACGAGCAAAGTATGGATTATTTTATTGTGTGCTTTAATTCGCATCAATTGCAACGCTCAATGAATTCTTTTCGGGGAAAATTTATTTTCCAAGATATTTTCATTGCTTTAAGTAGTTTCAATACTATTTAAGTATTCTGGGTAAGAAAATGTTTAATGAACGGTAGTTATTTCATTTGTAATCTCGCCTAAAGTGGACTTTAATTATGTAGAACTTTAATAATCAATTGCACGGCAAATGCATGTTCCGAGCATTGTTTATAGCCTAGTTTGGGATGTGGGCGTCCATCGATCGTGTGCCTTTAACTTCGTGAAATCAATTTGATGAAACGCGTCACGCCGTCAGCTAAATAAAAAGTAAATAGATAAAACGTCAGCTTTATGAGTTATATAAAATAAATATATATATATAGAAAAATCTAGATGCAATATCGAAGCAATCAATTAGTTGTTTATTTTTGAACATTTTTGTTTGTCCGAAAATAAGCTAAATTGCAACTTTGTGTCGAATGTTTACTGTATAAAGGTAAAGACAAATATTTTATTAAAAAAATAATAATAAAGTTAAAGTTAAATCAAAGGAAAATTCATAGAAGACCTGTGTTTGTATGTGAAATAACATTAGGAATTTTCTGGGAAAAAATATGTATTTAGTAGTAGTAAACAACAGTTATTGCATTTCCAATGTAATATTGTACATATTTTCAATCTTGCGTTTATTTACCAAGTAAAGGTATTGCATTTCCTGTTATTTCATCTAAAATGAAAACAACAAATTAATATCTGAACTCATATAAAGCATTGCAATAAGTATAAATACAAAAACAAACTGAAATATTATCAAAGCGAAGAACGAACAAAGTTAATGAATTGTTTAATTAATTAAAAGAATAAGAAGATTGTATTTGTAAAATAAGTCAATGTGAATTATTTCAATTATGTGCAAATTATAAGAATATTGTTAAAACAATTAGTCAGGAAATGTTGAATCATAGTAAAGAACAAACAATATATGTTAATAATTTTGATATTAGAAAAAAAAAAGGAAAATCTCCAAAATTTATATATTTTTTTTTCTTTTTTTTCCATTTCTGTTATAACTGGAGCTTATTGTCTACTTTTTGTATTCTTGTAGATAGATTGCTTATAAATAAATTAATTAAACCATTTTAATTAAGTAGAAAAAATTATTTAAGAAATTATCAGAAAATTATAATAAGGATAGGTTGATTATTTTTTTTTATAATTTTAAGTGCTCAAAGTAAAAAGCAGGCAAAGTGTGTTCATTAATTATATAATTGAAATCTAGAAAAAAAAATTGTATTGGAATCAATGTGAACTATTTCGATTATGTGGAAAATATAAGTATTATTGTTGGTAATGCATGGAGTGCATTATATAGATGAATGTAATATTTTAATATGAACTTTACTAATTCATGAGTAGAAAAACTATTAGTTTAGCCGTTCTGGGAGCGCGACTCCATCGGGACTCGTGAATCCTCTAGGAAAGCGGCTCCCGCAGTCTGGAAGTAAACATCGTTCCATATACATATTTAAATGTTAGACTTGCGAAGTTCTCTATGACGAAAAGTTAGTAATAAAAAGTGCAGATGTTACTGCATTAAGTTGTTAAACGTAAGTTAAGAAGTACAAAGAAGTGAAGCAAGAAGAGAAAACGCGAACGGTTCCATTTTATCTGTAACTTTTAATTAGTCGAATATGACATAGAGAGCATGACATCGGTTGAACTCACCCCCCTATGTTCTGG
>JAFMTC010000282.1:119733-135383 GCA_018845635.1 Nicrophorus orbicollis
GTTGTTATCAGAAATTTTTACAAAACTTGTGAACAGATATAATTTGATTTAATTATTTTTTTTTATATATTAATTTTACGTGACATCTATCGATTATTTTTTAATTACTAGTAGTTTTAGGCGTGGTAAATGCGTAGTGTACATAATATATACGATTAAGTTGAAAAGGAAAATCTTTATTATGTTTTTTGTGTGTCGAGATTTCAATGTTTTTACTGAAAGCAAACAATATGGAGATCTTATTTAATTAATTGTCAGAGTTAAGCAACTTTTCTTTTTCTCATTATCACCCGGCATGTAATTATGTTTGTGCCAGTTTATCGATTGGGTATTTTCGCTTGCGTTAGTGAACTAACATGTTGATTGCATAATAAAATATACATAATATTAATTATTTTTTTGTAAGGAGAAAATACGATACGTGTATAATAAAATAATTATTTTATTTTAACGAATATTGCACTTGATTGAAATACAACTATAGTTTTTATATCGTATATTTGTAGGATTAGTAATAATTGGAGTATACATAAATTTAAGGACGACCCATGTCTTCATTACAAAAAACAAACAACTTATTACATTAAGGAAAAGAAATGTCGATTTGTCTAAAAAACATATTTTGATAAAGTTTATATTTAGGACAATATTCCGTGTACTAATCTACACGGGTGTATATAATATATGTTTATCAATTTCTTACAAAACAATAATGATGTATTTATGCAAAGTAAATAAAATTCGCACTAATATTTCAACGAAAAGTATATTTTATTCGTGGAATAAGATATCTTACTGTAGTATTAATTCAGTAGAAAACTATAATTATGAATGTCAAGAACTACAAGAATTTAATTGTCAAGACTTAAATATAATTTACAGATTATTGTTACATTGAACTAGTATTCATCATAAATAAATAATTGTATAGTTAACATGAATATTATTTGCTTTTAATATAATAGTCCATTCCAAGTAATTCACATTTATTTTCAAATCTGTTCTTTAATTGTCATTCTCATTAACGTACAATTTTAAATAAATTTTCAAAATGAATAAATGAAATTCGTATTACATGTGCTTATGGCAACGCACACTCCGTAACCATGGTTACATAGTTATACAACAAACATGAAATTTGTTTACACCGTTATAGTCAAGCGTTTGAAGCATAGCATTTGTCTTGATGCATAACAACCTTGTTCGCACGAACGTACAAACATTTAGAAACCGTTATGGCGTCACGTACGTTAAGAGATTGAAATCTTCGACGCAAGGTGGAAGGCTTCGACTTCGTCGTTTAGAAGTTGCGTTAGTAATACAAGTTATGTGACGTAGTCCAAAACAATTTACCCGATATATTGATCTGCAAATGAATCAAACCCGCAAACAATTAGTTTGTACAATATTTATATTAACTCTCGGCAGGTGAAAGTGGGAGTTTTGGTTAAGAAGACTGAAGGAAAGCAGTGAATAGAAGTGGGTGTGTCGAATTAGTGCCAATCAACTGAGTAACGCAGTGTTCATTGCAGATAAAACATGGTTTTGTTAAATTCTTGCTGGTCTCCATGTATTTGGACAGACAACCTGAAATCTGGTATAAAAGCCATAAGTCTTTACACAGTGGCTTTGAGCATTGTTTTGATGACTTTCATCATCTTTAATATGACTGGTGGAGACTCAACACAGCTATACAATCCACTGTTTGAGGCTGATGTCAGATTCTGTAAGTCGAATTATTTTCTTGTAGAGAAACAATATTAATTGACTATTTTGTATGTAGCTATGCAAGTGATTGGGGGTCTGCTTCTGGTCTTTTTCATTTTCCTCATAGCCTCGGCAAGTCTGTTAGTTATGGGTGTGAAAATCATGAATCGTGGTTTGATGATCCCTTGGATTATAGGTTTTGGGCTTCTTATTGCATTCCAGTTGATATTTGGATTATGGCTGCTTGGTGGCTATTACATATATGTAAGTTATTAATTATAAGCAACGAGAATTCAAACTAATTATTCACTTTTAGCTTGACAGTGTACTTTATACACTAGTAAATTGGACCTGGATGGCATACAATGTAAGTGCATTGTCATTACTTTCAATAATACTAAACTAATTCGATCTTAATTTATTTTAGATCTACTGCTGGCTTGTTGTTTATTCTCAGTACAAAGTTGTAGCGCAGCTCCAAGCACCAAATATTGAACTGCTCTATCCATAAGTGCAAGCTTCTATTAAAAGCATATTATGTTTATATACAATTTATAATGCTTTATTAATACAAGGTAATTTCGATTTAAGTTTAGTGCAGCTTCACTACATTTAGAAATGTGGTATATGTCTGATATTATTTACAATAATCCGTCCATTTTTATACATAAATTTTATATATATATATATTTACAAATGTACTTTCTGTTTAAATATATTTTTATTAAAAGTATATTTTATTTGTGCATAGTATAATATAATAATCCTTTTCCTAATTCCACTTTACAAAATTTCTTTAATTGATCATTAAACATATATTAAATAACAATTAGCATTTCAATTATAAAATGCTTCTACTATTGCTGCAAAAGACATCTTAATTACTCGAATAACCTTTCAGTTTGCTTTGTAATGATACTATTACTCATTAGGATGATTCAAATTGTGACAATTATGACCTTATTTTATCCTCTGCACTTCGCAATTGAACCTTTTAAGAAAAACCAACTAAGAATAATAGATGTCATTGGTTGAAATCATTGGTACTAATAAGAGTAGTACCTTCACTAGAGTTATGCAATTTATTTACATTTTAACCAGTATTAGCTGTACTTCTGATTGCCTACCATAACACCTGCATTTTCCTAATTTTTATCTAATGATTTTACAGTTTACCAATGAATTTTACACATAACATTCTTGTTATTGTTTGTAAATTTATAGCTACCATTTCGTACTATGAGATAAATCTCACTCTAAACTATCTATACAGTATAAAGATTCTTATTTCAATTATATTTTTCTATGATTTTCAAATATATGAACATACTTTAACATACACAGTTGTATATTTGGTTGCCTATCCACTGTTAATTGTATATATGGTAGTCTAGTCTAAGGATTTAAATGAAAAATGATTACATAATTTGACTATATTTTATATTGTTGTATAGATAGTTACTAAATGACAAAAAAATCGATTCATGTAAACTTGAATAGTTAAATGAATCTACATTAGACTAATTTTTGTTATAGATGCTAAAAATGATGACAATATTAGTGTTCTTTATGTGTTTAAAAAATCACTTGTGATTTGATTCACTAAAAGAATAATATTTGAATTAAATGTGGATGTGGTTCTACATTTTTTCATATAAGAAAGGTTTGTCTTGTATTTAGAAAAATACAAAATACAAATTGCTAATCCAGACATTACATTGTTGATTAATTATTTTGTCCAAAATTTAATCTAAATTGAAAAAAAAAATGTATCCGTTTTTGAACAAAGAATTTTTATAGCTGTCTGTTAAATTGAAATGTAAGTGGTTTATGATTATGGTGATAGTCTATTTAGGAGAGAAAGCATTATTTGATTTCTCATGTCTAAATACAGTGGGAAAGCGCGAAGATGCTAAAATAGCGGCTATCAAGTATATGAAACTTCAAAAGAATATTTGTTTATGTTCACGCGTTACGTAACGAACGGCCGAAGAGGAATCCTCATTTATTATTTATTTGAACTGTCCCAAATTTGCCGCCGACTTTACGTAAGCCTCGGTTTACTTAGCACCGGGTCCCGCATAACGTCGTTACAAAACAAAGTCATATCAATCAACGGAAACACTGACGATTTTCTAAAATGAAACCAATAAACGGTTACCGTTCGAACGAAACATTTTTATACACTTTTCAAGGACCTTCAATGAATTTCTTATAAAATAAAGCGACTTATTGTGTAGTAGCATAAAATGTTATTAATTTTCAAGAGAAACGGAACACTTTCATTGAATATACACGATGCACCAATTATTGAAGTACATCTGTTTGCATAGAGTTTTCAAAACATTTGGCTCAATTAAGTTAAACTGTTAACAGCCTTTAATTATATTGTTTTTCTAGCTCTAATGACCCTAACTAATTGCTTAAACTAGACTTAATTAATAACAAATATCAAAGTTTGAAACAGAAACTAATAATCGGACTTTCCTTAAAATTAAACATATTTTACATTTCTATAACGAATTGAAATAGTTTAAGATCACAGAAGTAAATTGAAACTGCTGAATGACAAGCTTTTTGTTTCAAAAACGATTTACAAGTTCTTTTTTACAATTATTCTTATAATATTAAAAATAAATCACCAATATTCACTTATTAACACGTAAAGGCATTAAATCATTAATTTTGAGAACTTATTGATAGAAAAACATAATGTAAATACGTGAAAAATAATTTAAAGTAACCGTTTTAAAATTTATTATTTTTATATAAATATCTTTTATTTATTTATTTTCTGACTCTATTATTATGATTAAAAAATTGCACATTAATTAACATTAGGAAAATAGTTATTATATATAAAAAAATAATCGCCTTTTCCTATGCAAATAGCAATTTATGTATTAAGTATTATGGTTTTAGTGTTAATTTTAAAAATTAAGCAAAAGTACTTTGGATTTTATTTTGTTTTTCTTTATTATTATTTTTTCTTAATTTTATATTCAATTTATTCATTTTGTAGTTGTTGATGTTATTGTTCTTAAAAATTGAAAATTAAATGTATTTTTTTCAATAATGAGTTAAAAATTGTTATTGTTTGGTGGAATGACCTCATTTGATAGCCTTTTGCCACAATAAATATGTTTAATTAATAATTGGTTTTACTCATATATTTATTTTATTATGAGAAGTATAAGTAAAAGTCCATTGTGTTCGAATTAGAAGCGAAGAAATTGCATTTCCTGTATATTAAATATTTAATTATAAGCACATCTAAATTACAAATTAATTATGTAAAGAAAACGTCAATTTCTTGAAGTAAACTTGTAATAACATGTGATGTAAATTTAACTAGAACTCGTTTGAATTTTGATTGGAAAAGCATGTGAAGCTGTGTGTAGGTAATGGAGGCTATGGGTTTGTTTGTATGATTGTGTTTTAGTAACTGTACAGGGAGTTAGTGAGTTGCAAATGAGTTAGATTGGCCGAAATTAGGATCCAGTTAGCGTGGAATGGAGCGCTGTTGATACTGGCAATATTGACGCGTCTGCAAAGATTTAATACATAAGTCCATAAATAGATTGGCAAACTTTGGCCTATATTTATCGATCAAAAAAAAAAAACTAGGAAAGAAAACGATCCTGCTTGGAAGTATTTTTGTCGAGAATTATTGCTTGTAAGGAGTCTCCGTACGCGGTTTTCGTCGCCTACAAAACGCTGTGTATTTTGTATTTTATTTCGTGCATATAAATAGCTGTGGTAAATAAAAGATGTGTAGCTAGGAGCACGTATCGAAAACATTGTACGACGCTCTTGGAAATGGAAGAAAGAGCAGCATTTCATGTTTGGCAGATATTAATTAATGTGCGCGCCCCGATCGGTCAGTCAATGACTGACCTTTGTGTCTCATAATTAACATAGGATGTTTTGTTCGCTCGGATGGGATCGGATCGATTCCCGTGGGTCCGACGATCCGGAACCCCGGATCCTGGACCCCAACCTCCACTCCTCTTCATCATCATCACCATCATCACCATCCACCACCTCTTCCTTCTCCTCTAACTCTTCCCAATCCTCCTTCTCCACTACCTCTTCCTTATCCTCCTCCTCCACCACCACATCCTCCTCCAAGTTCGTCGTAGCGCGCGTTTGAGCTGTGTTCACAAACAAATGTTTGTGATTTAAAAAAAAATCGGTCGCAATCGGTACTGCTCGGATACTCACACGCACGCACACACACCATCAAGTCTTGTTCGAAACTGTTAAGCACTTAAGTAGTACTAAATAGTACTGTGGAATGCATCGTGCTGTGAAGGTCGTGAAAAGCGTTCGGGAAACGAATTTTCGGCGCGCTGCGGACACTTTCTAAACCAAGATTTTGAACTTTCCGAAAAAGAAAAAAACGAAAACCAAATAAACCCTCAAAAAAACAAAGAAGAAAGAGAAATATTTACTAGTACTTAGCCCATAGCTCGAATGCTATAACTTAACCCTTTCGCCCAGTGAGTGCTTTTCTTATTTCTATTATTGTTTGTATTTGTTATTATCATTTGTTTACCAAATTCTTTGGATGTGCTTGTACCATCCCCGCGGATTACGCAACTGCTGAAAGCGCGCGTTATCACCCGACAATTCCGATGTGTGACTAACAAATGTCCATTAAACAACCCCCATCTTTTAACGTTGCAATCTCTCTTTTGGAGGTGATAACACAATCTTCAGGAATGTTTCCTTCGGTGAAACTTTCAAAACAAATGCGTTTACGCGCGCTTCCATTGAAGCCGATTTATGATGCTCAATGAAACCCGAGAAGAACAATGAATCTTCGCAGATCGTCACCGAACAAAGATATTCAATATACAGTTAATTTTACGAAAAAACAAAAAAAAAAACAAAATGTGAATACTTCGGAGTAATCGCATTTCCGTTCATGTTAATTACTTTGTTCTTCGGAAACGAAAAGTTTCCTTATCGAAGCGCCTGGTTAATTTGTTTTGTTTCTTCGTTGTTCTTAGGAAAAAAATACGTGTTGTTGTTTGTGGCTGTTTACCATTCAGGGAAAATTACTAAAAGCCAAGATATTTTTTACAGTAAGTTAAACAACTATTTCTTTACAAAATTTTGTAACGTAATTTACAATGTATATTTCATTCTTATTTTGTTAAATATTATAAATTAATTTTGTATATAAATATAAGAAACTTGTTTATTTATTTTAAATTTATTTATTATTAAATTAATACAGTTTCTTTTTTCGAAATTATAAATTAATTAAAAAAAAAACAAATTGTTATTTTTTTTTTAAACTAATTTCTAACTTCGTTGATAGTTTTGTAACGCGTCATTTAAAGGACCTTCACTGATTGGTATTAACGAGGTCCTGCATATTTAAGTATTCAAAAACGACGAGGTCCTGCATTTTTTCTTTTACATTATATCAGTTGGAATCTACTCTTCTTGACCTCCAAACGTAATCCCAATCCAATCAGGAATAATCAAATAGATTTTTTCAAAAAATATCATGTATAAAAAACATAATTTTCTAAATGCATTTGTATTAAATGTGTGTGATTAAATTTAAACCTTTTCGCATTTTTTTTCTCTTAAAATTGTTGATTTTTTTTACTAATAATTAAAGCTTATTAAATATCAATATACACGTATTACACGTCAATATTAGAACGTTGAAATTATATTTGATATTTTATTATTTAAAAAAAGGCATTTTATATATAAATTAAAAGCGGAATTTGTATAGAAACAAATTAAGAATTTCTTCGATTTAGTTAATTTTTTGAATACTCTGTTACATAAAATAAATCTAACTTATATAAAAATTGAAAAAGAAATATTCTAAGGAAATTACAATCAAAAATAATCAATATTAGAATTATAAAAAATATTATGAAAAGTGCTTCCAAATTTTGTCTAATTTTGTTAATATTCATTAAGATTTCGAAATATTATTAAAACCGTGTAAATAGCATAAACTTATAAAATCTGTTATTTTAGAGACCATGTAAATGCGAATTAGCATCGTGTAATTCGGGGCATAATATAAAATCGTGCAAATCGGAAGATAGGTGTACTTTGCAAACGGAGGATCAATATTCCTATATTTATTATTATTTACTTTTTAAAGTATACAATAATAATTATATGATTATAAAAATAAATGTGGATTTTATGGTCATAAATAGTTTATAAAATAAATATTGTTTATTATTCTTTGTTACTTAAAGAATTTTTATTGTAAATTTTTATAAGTATTTTGATTGGTGCAAAAAGTGGTCTGGCAATAATATTTTGCTGCAAGCGCTCTTCTATTTTGCAAGTCTATTTTAAGCCTTTTAGCCAATGCATCAAAGGAAACCGATTTCAGACTCAGTCGCTATATTTCCAATACGATATTTCTCCGATTAATTGCAGAATCGCAGTTTACGATTTTTCTTTTGGTAAATACCATTAGCTCGAACTGGTGTTTACTTCGTTTTGAAACTGAAGAGAGTGAGAGAATGAGTTGAGAGAAAGAGTTGGTGGGAAGACTGTGAGAGAGGAAGGTGATTTATGACGCATTTCTTGTACTCGAAATTGGATATGGCAAATGTTAAATAAGTGTCGAGCGAATGTTGAATAAGAGAATCCGGTGGATGGACGTCTCGAAGCTCTCCTCGACGACTACGACCTTGTTTGTTCAACTCCGAAATAGAACTTGTGCCAGACGCAAAACATCCAAATCTATTCATATTTGTAATTAATTTGCTTTTCGGAAATCCGTTCATTCCATATGCAAATCGCTCGTTTCGCAAGTGCATCGATTACGCTGCTGCCCTTAATTATGTAATCAGCGTTTCGCAATAGATTTTGTTTTTGAGCAAGCGAAACCGGTGGGCGTCAATCTTATGCAAATCCGTTACTTGATTGAGTATTTTCGTATCTCTTGCTTGGTCAAACACAAGGACCGCCTAAAATTCCAAATAATAACATTACATAATAATATTTCATATAAAATTTATATAATCCATAAATATTTGATTATACGTTTTTTTTTAAAAGAATTTGATTAATGAAGATATCTTTCTTGGACAAAGTTTTATATACCCATACCTCGCTATACGGCATTTCGCCCTCTTCAATTAAGGAACGTTTTCGATTTACGGCCTAAAATTTTTCGCTATAACGGCAAAAAAAACTTTTTTCCATGTCGATATATCTATATGTTGCTAATCATTGCAAGCGCAATAATTGATTCCTTATACGGCTTTTCGCTTTGCGGCCAAGTTTCGTGGAACGTTTCTAGGCCGTAAAGCGAGGTATGGGTGTATTTTCAATAGAAAATATTATTTTTTTATAATTTTGGTTTGTTTTGATATTCTCAAAAATGATATCTGGAAAACGAAAAACAAGTAGAAAGAGAACAGCGAAAATACAAAATCGTGACCTTACAGAACATTTGATCATTCGTAATATGATTTGTATTAAGATTATTGTCTCATCAAAAAAAAACATGTTTTTCCATCTTCTGTTTGTTCTCGTACTATATTTTCAACCTGTTCTTTTTCGTCTGTTCTGTATTTACTTGTTAGGAGTTTTCACGGAACTCTTCAAATATACTTTAAACTTGTTTATTTCACATTTCCAAAGTGGAATGTCTATTTTTCTATAAAAATTGACATATTTTTATGTTTGTTTAAATTAACTAAAGTATACATATCTATATTTATGTTAAATTCGACATTTATATTATTTGTTAAGTTTTATTTCGTTAAAATTCATCAATTTTTTTAATTACATTTTCAAATATTACTAATTTGTTACCAAATTTGAATTAAATGGATTTTTTTTTGCAAAAACTAAAATTTGTCTTTGATTTTGAACTATATATACAAATAAAAACTGCTTGAATTTGTCAATATTACTAATTTATTGAATTAAATGGAAAATATAGAAAAAATCTTTTCAAAAACTAAAATTTCTCTTTGATTTTGAATTGTTTTTGAATAAATAAAATAGAAACTTCTTGAATTTGTCATGTAATCAAAATTTCAATTTATTATTTTTTTTAGTTCCATTTTTGAATATAACTAATTTGTTACTAAATATTGAATTAAATAAAAAATATAGAAAATTTCTTTTCAAAAACTAAAATTTGTCTTTGATTTTGAACTTTATATACAAATAAAAACTTCTTGTATTTGGCAATATTACTAATTTATTGAATGAAATGGAAAATATAGAAAAAAATCTTTTCAAAAACTAAAATTTCTCTTTGATTTTGAATTGTTTTTAAATAAATGTGTTTAAATAAACTGTTTTTGAATAAATAAAATAGAAACTTCTTGAATTTGTCATGTAATCAAAATTTTAATTTATTATTTTTTTTAGTTCCATTTTTGAATATAACTAATTTGTTACTAAATATTGAATGAAATGGAAAATATAGAAAATTTCTTTTCAAAAACTAAAATTTCTCTTTGATTTTGAACTGTTTTTAAATAAATATAATAATAAACATCTTGAATCATATACATTTATCATTAAAAAAAAACTTGTGACACATCAAAACTGCAATGTACATAAAAAGAATCGTTAAAAAATAATATATAGGTCTCACTTCAGTTCTGTTTAACTTAGTATTGAATTTCTGTTTATTTTTCTTATACACTTAGAACCTTTTAATTGGAGTACAAACACGCATAATAAATTTATATATCCATTTATTCTACGGCACAGATTCAAAGAAATTAGTTTTGATTCACTAAATAGAAGGTAAACAAGAAGTCGTACAAATACGAAAAAAAAAACATATATCAAAACGGCGACACGAAACAAAACAAAAAGAAAACGATACTTTTTCTTGAATGAATTGAATACAATTGTCGGAGGTGGTAATAGGAAATATAAATGTTTTCTTTGTTTTCGTTATTTTCACTTCCAAAAATATAAATAAACATCAGGAATGAACCATTCATGAACGGAAAAAAATCGAGTATAAAATAGAAAGGTGATTTTCGTAGTAATAACATAAACTGGAAAGTATTTGATTTATCATTTCTGATGCTTTTGTAATGAATAATAATGACTTAAGTAAAATATAACTTAAGTTGTTATTATTAGTTTTTCATTACTTATGTAAATATTTATAAAAAATACACTCTGATTTGAAGTAACATAAACATTCATATTTGAGAATAGAAAATTATGGTCAATTATTTGGGAAATTGAAAAATAGAAATTTACTGTAAATAATTTGGGAAATTGAAAAATGGAAATTTACGTTAAATAATTTGAGAAAGTGAAAAATCGAAATTTAAAGTAAATAATTTGGGAAACTGAAAAATTGAAATTTATAGGAAATAATTTGGAAAACTGAAAAATCGAAGTTTACGGTAAATAATTTGAGAAAGTGTAAAATCGAAATTTATGGAACCTGAAAAATTTACAATAATTATTTTAATTGAAAATTTCCTTAGCAAATTATCTAAATTAACTTTGATGATATATATTATTTTAATAATTTATAATTAATGCAATTAAAAGCAATAATTGGAATGTTTCAATAACAAACATATCATTCGATTTAATTAGTTGTATTTTAATTTTTGTTGTAGACCCTACGGAACGGTAGCTCATTTGACGTAATATGTAGCAAATACAAATAATACGTAGTCAATTTGCAATGTCCATGTTTGTATATGGATTATCTAATTTGTCGGTTGCTCATGACAATTGCTGGGTTTCCCATAACCAAAGACGGATGAGTCATGGTATGTCATTTCATTTTTTCTACAACTTCAATTTGCCATTAATAATGCTTACTTAAAAACCATTGACTCACTTTTCTCTGTATTCCATTCATGACCAAAACAGCAAAATAGAAAGGCAAGTCCATACTATGCGAAAAAAATAATAATAATAAGAAAACAAAAATGGATTAATGTAATAATTACTCACGACTTTGCTTTTGTTTTATTTCATTTTTGCAACATTACAAAATGCGTCACTAAATCGATTTTATTTAGAAAATAACTTTCTATCATAATTAATTCCTATAATACATAGTCATTCAAAACTCTAGAAACTTTATGAACAAAAATTATATATTAAAAAAATACTAAATTTAAATAATTTAAACGAAAAAATTAAATAAATTAGTAATAAATAATAATAGTCACCCATACCTCGCTATACGGCCGCTCTTTATACGACATTTCGCTATAACGGCCCTTTTCAATTAAGGCACGTTTTCGATTTACGGCCTAAAATGTTTCGCTATAACGGCAAAATAAGTACATGTTGCCAATCTTGCGCAAGCGCAATAATTGATTCCTTATACGGCTTTTCGCTTTGCGGCCAAGGTGCGTGGAACGTATCTAGACCGTAAAGCGAGGTATGGATGTAAAATCTAAAATAAACAACAATATCAATAAAATACAAACTAAACATAAATAAATACAAAGAAAAGCAAATATAATTGTTGTTATTGCTACAAAGGGTTTTAAATTAGTAATATTCAACTTTTTACATTCTTTGCTTTTCTTCCTAATTGACAAAGAAACACCATTGAAGTAGCACTAAATTCTAGACATATTTTTTTTTGTTGTCCTATTAGAATTTTGTATCACAAAATTAATAATAATTGTGAATCAGCATTGGATTGTTTTCTAAGACAATTTTATGACCAAAAGATTTTAGCACACTCAATTTAGTTTAGTGTGAATAATGCAGGTACTAAGTGCGTTTGTCCAGAATTTATTTGTGGTTTGCGCGTAAAAATTGTTTGAACAAATATTATTCAATTGCATCATCTCTATGCAAAACGGCTCGCACGATGGAAGATTTCCTCGTTTCGTTGCTACATATACTTCGTTATTTCGATTTTTTCTTCGAAATTTTCGCTCTGGACCGCACGGAACGGTAGCTCATTTGCATACGGATTAGCTATGCGCATAGATTAGAATTAACCCAAATATCGCAGTAAAACTACCGTCCTGCGTTCCTCGCACCATGGGGGGTTTCCGGTGATAACATCCCAGCATTACTTCGCTTGATAACCATTTCTCTAAAACCATATCGGAGGCCCGGACCCAGCATTATCTCGTGTTTCTGCTATCTGCCGGCTTATATAACTCCTCGCCTCCTCCTGCTTCACCTTTCCCTTTTACCCGCTCGAACTCCTTTTGTTGTTTCTTCGGGACACCCACTCTACCGGTGCGTTTCCATTCGTCGGCTGCCTTTTCATCATTGTTCCCTACCTTCATTCATATTCAAAACGCATACGCAAAGATTAACCTTCATATTATATAAGGTTGATTTTTTTAAACACATATTTTCAGCTTTGTCCGACCATTAGATTTCTACTCGTTAGCCTGCACTGTTTACCTGAAACTCTACTCTAATTACAAAAATCTATTTGCCATTGCAACTTGTCCCACTTCGGATAATTAGTATTGTCTTTAATACCTACTTAGTTCATACGTCCGTTCCCACTCATATTACTTCTTATACTTAACGTTTTCCAAGAACATCTCCCACGACCGCAACCTTTCCTAGAATCTCCCTTCTCAAAAAAAAACAACCCCATCTACCTTCACCCTCACTCGTACCGATCAAGCTCTTCTTAAGAAAAACAACTAAAGTTTTCAGCAACTTCAGTATAAATTTTATTTTGTATCATCTATATTAACTGATTAAGCAAACAAATGGTGAGATGTCAGAGAATTCATTGGATATAACAACATAAGTTAACCGTGAGTTAAGTTTTTAAATCATATTTTACCATACTTATAGTAAACAACTGGATTTATGTATGTAATTATTCATAGTTAAACGATTAAGGTTAAATTGCTAAATCTAACATCAATTCCTATCCGAATTTGGTGAGGCTATTTTATTCTAGTTTCGTTCAACACCGAATTCTGAAGGTGTCTCTTCGAATATTTAAGGTTAACCGGTGGAAGGAGTTGTTGTTGTTGCTAATACTTATTTATTTATTTTTTTAATTTCATTCCATCCAAGTCTCTCTAGCGGCGCGACTTGTTTTTGCACATAAAGATGGTTATTATTTCAATTCTGAGATCATCAATACATTTACTTTTATTTGAAAACTGGTTCTTGCCTCGCATCCAAATTCCATATACAGTTTTTCCCAAAGATATTCCGGCTCAGATTTCAACCTTTCTGGACACCCGATTCTTCGCTATTCCAATTCTGCTTTGAGAAAGATCTCGATTCTGTTGTTTTTGTTTTTGTTTTGGATTCATTTACGTAGTCGTACTTTCTTCTTTCAATTTGTAATTATTTTCAATTACTGCTCGTTGTAATTGTTTCAATTTTCTGGTAGAATTATTTCGGTGGTCCCATTCTCAGTTCTAATTGGTTTCGCTCGAAGATACACATCTATAGAAAGTGAATTGTGGTGACGCAAAGTCTGCTGTTGCCAATGGCAACATGGCATCTGGATATCAGATCATCAGTATACATTTCATCGTTGCTTCAATTATCTCATTCAGTTTTGGATATTTTGTCTAATAGCTATAATTTGGATATATTTTCATTTATATATTCTCCACTGAAAACTCTGAATATTCTTATTCATATTCAATTTACTTTCAGTCATATTTGATATTCTCTGTAAAGGCTTCAATTAAGTATAATTTAGAAAAGTTTACAATTTATTCATGTATTTATTGAACACTGAAAATTCTTATTCATATTCAATTGAAACTACTGTAATTTTTTAACCAATTTCTTCATTTATACTAAAATCAAACAATATATACATATCATATTCATTAGAAACTTTCAGTTATATTGCACATTAAAACTACTAAAACTTCTTAACCAATAAAAATATTGAATATTCCTGAAAACTTACAATATTCCATATCCAATATACCAGAAACTTTCAGTTATATTTATTGAATATCAATTACTTATACTAAATAAAAAATCAATATATACAATTAATTTCAATAAAAAAAGACATTCGTCAAATTTTCATCTCTATTTCTTAAACAATATATAATCTATTCAAATTTAGAATTTTGGATATACTTTTCCAAATGTGTATGTTTTTGAAGCAATACATAAAACTATTAAAAAATAGGGTTTTAAATTGATTTTGTGTTTTTGGTACTGGAAACAATTGGTATTTTATTTAATTTTACTTAAAAATTTTGTATCATTAAAAAAATGCGTTGATTAGTAAAATTTGAATAAAATAAGTCTTAAATATTTTTAAATAGCTGTTTTAAATTGAGATATATTTTTTGAACAGAATACATTTTGAACAAAGTGAATTTCAAAGTTTAGGTTTTTTTTGTAGAACAATGTTTTAATAAAATGATTGTGCTTTCTGTAGTTGTATATCGATTGAAACTACGTAACAGGCATACATTTTCATTGACTTCGTCAATTTCAGTGCACAGCTCGAATATCACGGGTGGTGCGTTCCAGGAAACTGATGAATTTGCGAAAAAACGTGGAAAACGAACAGAATCGTGGATTATAGATGCTCTTGACCAGAGATGCGTTCCATCAGAAACAGAAAGGCGGCGCGTTGCTATTCTCATTTCCGGTTAGAGTTCTTCCAGTTTCTGAGAGAAGACCAAAGGAACATCTGCAAAGCATCTACGACGCGGATCAAAGTCGTCGGGATTAAAACTATTTTTGGATAACTGGAACTACTCTAAATCAGTCCTAACACTATTATTGTACGTGAGACACTTGGGTGGTAGCAGTTTTCTGTAAACCAATTTACGTTGTTATAAATCAATTGATTATAACCCGAATCAAAATAACTCGGAGAGATAATGAAATAAACGACGCAGTAAACGTGTTGTGTTAGACCACACACGATTCTTTTTTCTTTTCCTTTCTTCTTTTTCATTAGGTGTTTGCTAATTGCTTTCGCTGGATGCGTACGGGATTTGCATGAATCA
>JAFMTC010000282.1:138429-150219 GCA_018845635.1 Nicrophorus orbicollis
GAATAATTCTGTTTTGACAGCCAAGGGCACGTACGGTGCCATGGGAAAAACGGCCCATTGACCATATCCGAATCTTTCTATTGACGTACCATGAAAAGGAATCAATTAACCATTTATTCAAAAGCTAAACATCACAAGAAGTTGAGAATAATCATTTTATGAAAAAAGACATAATAATTAGCAAATTAAGATCTTAAATGAAAACATCTTCTTACTTGGAACAGAAAAACCTGTTATATTTAACATATTAATTAGCAAAGCTATTCTTATTTTGAGAAATAAAATATAAATATTTTGACTGCAAAATCTAAATAATTATGAATGACACATATCAACTTGGTGATTAATATTTTTAATTAATAATAATATATACTTTATTGGTCAAAACTAAACCACAATACATAATAAAAAGGCCAAAATCGAATCAGTTTACCCAAAATTAGATTAAATAAATGATTTTTATTACATAATATGAATACTCATAATTATGTAGTATTAAATTAGTACCAGTATTTTGCTTTATATCACCATGTACTTCGACAATTGTTAAATCTTATAATTACATAAACTGAACTGTAAATGGAAATACCTTGATATTACGCACCAAACCTTCAGGCTTAGGCGGCTCAACGATTACAGATACATACGTAATTATCTTCAAATAAGGTCGATGACGCGTGGAGCAAACACCTTGTACAGTACGGTTTTGGCATACCACTTTTCTACCGAAATTCATGAATTCAAACATACAATCAATTGTCCTGAAAATAATAAATCGACGAAGTTTTCCTTCGCAATTACTGATGTTTATGTAATCCCATCGAAGGCCGCCATATTCAATTCCGTCGAGTGGAAATTATCCTCGCACAAAGACGATTTTTATTTTATTACCCTCGTGACCTTTGTAGAAACGATAAATGCTTCTCTTCTTCTTCTTCTTCTTCTTTTTTTTCGAAAATAACAATAACAAGACTACCACAGCCGTTAGCTAAATCTTCTGTACATGCGACTGCCCGTGTGGGTATTTTTTTATTTACTTTTAGTCCATTGCGTCATCGTAATACATTCGTTACTCCTGACTTGTTCAACAGACATAACAATGTTTTAAGTTTATGTCATTCATCTTTTAGAATACATTTCACCTCAGTCCAATCATTTTGAAAAAAAAACTTAGTAAATAACTTAGTAATTAAGAATCGTCATTACATAGTGAGTAAATATATTCTTTACATATTGATTAGTTTGTGAAATCTTCCTAAGTTCCTAAGATATCTACTAAGTCGTTAAGAAGTGCATATAAGTATAAAGGGTACATACAACAATATTGGATAATAGTGGTTGGCCACAATGATTCCTTTGAAAATTAACCTCTCAGTAAACTATGACAACTAAAAGAACGTCATATACAAATGTGCATAAAAATTTGTCATATCACAGTAATCGGAAACTGAGGATTAAATCAATCTCCTAAGTTGAGCTTTCGGTTTTAAAGATATAGTTCAAGAGCTGAGGAGGTCGACCTTGGAAGCCGAAGGAGTGGTGACATAAAACAGTGAAGTCCTCAGGGTGGTCCACTTGAAAATACCCATTAAAAATACCCTCATACCATCAGCTTCACTGGAAGAAAATGAACAATTCCAAGTCGGAACACAATCAGTTCGTTTATTGCCTGGTGCACAGGTTACATTAACGCACTTCATTCTCCGATAAAAAGGTTTCCACTCAACGCATTCTTTTAATACTTACTTCATTCAGAATAAAACTGGTACACAAAGAAGATTTGATTAAATCTCCAATGGAATCAAACATCCTTTCTTCGATGTTTCGTAATTATTTTTTGGCAGTAAACGGAAAATGTCGCAATTGAGTTCTTGAACTTTTCGTACCTGTTTAATTATTAAGCAAAACGGTTTTATTTCCTTAAAGTGCGTCCAGGCGCACGTGTCACGTACTTTCCAAGAATTCCAGCAACGAAATAATCATGAATGAACTTTAAAACTACAAAGAATGGTATCTCGGTGGAAATAAACGTTTCCGGACTTATTTTTTTTTTATCTCATCGTCTTCTTCTCCCTTTGTCCAAACTTGACTAATTGATCCGTAACGATTATTTGTAGATACTCAGAAAGGTGCAACGGAGCCCAAGGTCACACGCGTTTTATCCAACTTGTTTGTGCTTCATATTTTTTTTCTCATTTGGAGACACTTTTGTATTTACACAAGCTTATTACAAAAAAAAGTCAATATACATTTTCTTATTACAAAATTAATTTTCTCAAGATTATCTAATCTATAATCAAAATGAATATAATTGTACATTCTTAAAGTTAGACAATAATTAGATAAGATTATCAATATTGTTAAAGCTTATTATATCTACATTTCACAAAATACCGGTAATTTGTTAAATTTTCCACAGTTTATTTCTGAAAGCTATTTCTATTGAAAAAAATACAACCTAAGTTTCAGGTGTAATATTGATGAACTTTTTAAACTCTCATACAATAATCTAGTATACAAAAGCTGTGAAACACTCATGCGTTAAATCATATCAATATTTTAAAAAATACCGGTTATTCTGAAGAGTACTTCATTAATTTAATGAAGTTATTAATAGTATATAACAATTAGGAAAATAAATTAATTGATTTTCGAAATAAGCAATTATTTAATGAAATGTCAAATAATAACAATACAATCATTAAATCTACAACTATAAATTTATCTCCTTTTTTGTCTATTGTGTGTTGAAACTACAATTTATTATGATGAAGTTTTCTGGGTGTGATATTTTTCATACTATGAGTTTCGAAGAATTAAGATTCGTATCGGATTGCAGTTCATTCCGAATGTTATTCTGGACTGTCACTTTCCTGACTTGTTTTTAAGAAGCTTTCCATATTCAAGTTATGTGTCTTCTTTTGTGGACCCTCCTTCTTCGTTTTTCTTCTTACCTGCTTTAAATGCGATCGCAAATTTCGGTCCAGCCAACCCTCATATTTTCACAGCAATCTCGAATTCCTTCTTCTTGTGTTTCGTTATGATTGTTTTCTCCTTTTCATTCTTATTCTTCCTCCATCATATTCCTTTTTAGATGAATGCGATGCGAATGCCTCTCTATTATTCTCTCTCCTTTTCATCTCTCACGTCTCCTTCGTTCTAATCTTTGCTCTCCGTTTATGATTTGCTGGGTGATAGAAAACTTCATACGAAATTCTCCTATTTTTTTTTGACCGTTTTGTCGCCGTTTTTGTAGTTATTGAGGAAGCGACTCGTAAAGTTTACTTCGAATATAGCAGTCGCTTCCGTCGGCCAGGGAAAACTTGATGCACACTTTATTAGGGGCGGCTGTTTGGAAGTTTACACATGTTTCGAATATCACACTCACACGTACGCACATCCACACGTACGTGTATGCATACACACGAGTAACGTGCAGCTCTGATGGATATAAAGGAGGCCTAAATCCGCAGAAACAAGAGAAACAGTTGTTGGATGTTGATTTTTTCTCTTCTTCCTCTTGTTGCTTGTTGTGTAAATATAATATGTTCTCCGGGTGGCGAGCATCAACTATTTGACGACTTCCAGATTTTAATAGTTAACCAACAGCTTTTAATGTATACAATTCTAATGGTGACTAGCACCATTTGCCGTGTGTTTCCCTGTTACAAAATTAATTTCGCTCAAAATTTATTATTTTTCAAATCACACATTTCTTATTTCAAGATCTGCATCAAAATTTCATAATTTACATTTTTACATCAATTTTAAGACTAATTCTGTTTTCAATGAATTAGCTTTTATAGAATGCACTTATTTCCCTTTTTATGTAAGTTATATTTTTTTACACTTTGGGCAGAAAGTCGTTAGCCCTTTGGCCCAATTTGAAGCAATAAATCTGTTGAAATAAATAAGTACAAAAAAATCAATATAAACCATTTTTAATTAATTATTTAAACATATTATATCACAATTAAAATATAAAGATTCAGTAAAAAAAAATGATTGATAATAAATTAAATTTAGTGTAAAAGACTTTCTTTGTTGTTAAATAAAATATTAATAATAGGATATTATGTATACTTTCAAAATTTAAATTGTTTTAAACCATGTGTTAATGAAACTGTATGCATTATATTAATTAGTAATACATTTTATATGCTAATAAAACTTTTAATTATATTCCTCGAGAAAGCTGTGACTGGATGACGTCTTTGAATGTTTTTTTTTTATATGAAAGGACTTAATATATTTTCTAACAACGTACTTATATTCATCAGTTAAATCCAGTAAAAGCCGTTATATACTAAGTAAAGCTTGGGTCCAGTTTAGATGAAATAACTTACTTAACATTTTGTAAGTGAAATGACAAAAAGCTTTGATTGATTTTTATTAAAATGCAATAAATTTTGGTAGTTATTTTCATTAAAACGTTGCATTTGTCAATAGCTCTTTATAATAGATGTAGCTGTAGCTTTTTGGTTTTGTTTGAAGTGTTGCAATATATTTTATTATATTTTTCTACAATTTATAAATTAAAATTATTTCTACATTTCTTTATTCTACATTTGTATTCAATAATCTAGTATAAAAAAAGCTGTGAAATACCCTAAAATACAGTATTGAAGAGGCAAGAATGACCCTTTTCGCACTTTGTAAAAAAAAGTATTGAGATCCAATAAAATACCATGTTTACTGAAATTTTAGACAAAATAAAATGTTAAGTTTATGACAACTTTAAAAGCTTCAACTTCCGATTTTTTATAAGCTATCAAACTTGTAAGGGTAACTTACCATTAGTTTATCATAGATAATATCAACATAGGGAATATAACCATCGATAATATCAAAATAGGTAATTTTATCATAGGTAATAATAGAGAAGGATAACCGAAAATTCTTAGAAGTAATAAAACGTATATGTATTTAGAATGCTTACAATGTGTGAAGGACGTAATTTTGGTATCAGGATAATAAATTCATCGCCGGTGGAAAGACTTCGATGGATTATGATAAAGGAGAGAGAGAGAGAGAGAGAAAAAAATGAAGGGTGCGGTAAATTATGGGGTGCGAGATGTTGGCTGGGAAAGAAGAACAAGAATGGTAGACGAGGAAGAGAATAGAGCAGAAACAAGTTGCTGGTTCGAATTAGGTGGGAAACAATGGGTTTAACACTCAATGCAACCCAGCTTGGGGTACGTTGGGTCTCAGCTGGGTGGGCGGAGAACCATCCGAAATCGATGCCCATATATTAGGGCGCTAATCGGTCGTATGACTCCAAATATGGGTCATCCTGATCCTTCGGGACTACTACAAATCACTTGGAACAACTGCTTGCACACTCCCATGTAATTACCATCAATCGCGCGAATGGAACAAACAAAGCAAAGCAAAGCAATAAAAACCGAAACGAGCGGAAATAAAAAGAACGACGCAGTTGCGTAATTCATATTTCGACCGATTACGGAATGACTGTATTCTTCGACTATTTTCCGCGGCTCGTTGTTTATGACACGCTTCGCCTCGGCAGTTATATATAACCGATACAATGATTATGCATTGTGCAAGAGGCTTTAATTACGATTCCGAGCGGTTCTTCCTTCGATATCCTTCAGCGTCGGTACTTTTTTGTTTGTTTGATCCACTTCAAGCAGTTCTTCCTCCAATGTTTTTAGACATGCTTCAACATCGGTTGATTATGGTTGATCATTTATTAAGATGATTAACTATCTTTCAGCAAAACATGCTTCATTTTTTGCACAATGACTACTTTGTCCAACTTCTGTTTTCTTCATGACCTGTTTCATCGATGTCATATTTTTGACCATATTTTTCTTTGGCCATCTTCTTGCTCTGTTTTCGCAAAAGTTGAACAAAACCCAACTTCTTTTTTGTCCATGTCCCGTTTCATCCATGTTCAGTTTTAACCCTGTTCTGTTTATAGGTGTTCTGAGCTCAGATACAGGAACCATTATTTATATACGATCGACTACAAATGATTATGCAATCGGTACGGAATTGAAATGACATCGATCCTGTATTCTTACAGCAGCGTTGTTCGCATCTGTCAGCCGCCTGTGGTAGTAGGGCTCGAGTTACGTCGACTTCCTGAGAAGGAGGCCAACCTTCAGCGTTTCCTCTAATGCGAAACCGCCCACACGAATCACGCTCCTCTTCGGAATGATCCCTGCGACATATAGACTGACCGATTAATTCGAAATTAATTATCGCCCGAGTGCCAATTAAGTTATTGCTTTACGACTTTAATCAGTGAGTTTATTACTTAAGGAACGATTACAAATATCGCATCGATACGACTTTCCGTTCCGTATAATAATAATATTTTGATTGTCTTCTTTGTTTACATCACAGTCTTATCACAAAAGTGGTTTATTTTCATAAAGCAATAAGTTTTTTTTTTCTTTGACTCAATTAATTTGCATTTTTCAGTAGGTGGTTTCTTTTGGAGTTTAGAGAAATTAAATATAATTTTAAGTTATTTTTACGTTACATTTAAAAAAATGTTATTATTTAAAGTAAAAGTTAGTAAACAAATAAATGTCAACTAAAATTACACTCATTGTTTTTCTTTTGTACAAGATTGATATCACGTTCGACTTGACTTTAAAAAAGGAAGTCCAATTAAAATGAGTTTACATTATAATTTTCTTATGGCTTGTACAGAATATAAATATTAATAAGCGAATGTTTAACAAATAAACGAAATGAATAGCAAATGCACATGTGTTATATATTTGTTTACTGCGTCAGATTAATATCAATTATTGTTATTACGTAATGCATATTGATGTACAATATGAATAGATAAATATTTATTTGATCCACTACTTAATATTAACGCAATTATATAAAGAAATAATATAATAATGTTAATTTTAATTATTTTCTATTTTTTTTATTGTTCATCTGCGGAGTCCCTAGAACTGATAAGTTGGAATAATGTAAAAAAATGCTGACACAACACAAAAAAGTAAAATTAACTGTGAAAAAAATAAGAAATTAAGAAAAACAAGAAGAAGTTAATTTTGTGACAACCAACCCCGATGTGAATTATTTTAAAATTTTTCGAATAACTATTAAATACTTCTTATTTTCACAATGAAACAAGTAATGATAAACTTAAATCCAACTTGAAATGAAGTAACTTCTAAAGTTTTTTAAAGAAAATTGTTTATGATAAAATTTGTAAAGAAAGATTTGTACTCTAAACAAGGCAATATAATATTTGAAAAAAAATGAAGAAAGATTAATTTATTTCATGAAACCACAGAAACACATATTAAATACAAATTATAGCTGACTTTAATGAGTGTATTTATGGTTTTCGCGTAATTAAATAAATTTTATCAAACTGACGTTCAAAGCCACAAATAAATAATTGATGTAATATTTTTTGAATAACAATGTATTCCAATAGTAACATTAAAATAGAAAATTGGACTAGAAATTAAAACTTATATTTATTGGGAACCATTAACTTCAGGGTTTTGTGCCCTTATTGAAATATAATATTAACTTTTGTAACTGTTTTTGTAACTTTATTTCTTCTGTTTGTGACTGTTATATTAAATATTATAATTATGAACAATAATTTAACTAATAAGTTTTTTTACTATTCAATTTTAAATTTAGAGCTAAATAAATTGAAATAAAAATGAATTAATATATTTGGTTGAGAATAATAAAATTGAAAATTAAATGATGAAAAGTATACTTGACAAATGATATCAATCTTATAAAAATGATCATAGTTATGTTACATGAAGGTTATTCCGGTCGTTGTGATGTGGGTAGAAAGAAAAAACAAAATCTGTTCATCTCTTCATGTTTTGATAGAGTTGTTCTTTATTTGTTCGGATGACGGTGGAGGCGTAAGACGATGATGATCTGGTCATGAAGACGGAGAACAGAACTTGAAACAATGATGTTGTCCATTGGAAGGAAACGCGCGTTAGATTTTCATAAATGCAAATGGGACCCCCTAATGAATTCACCGGCGCAAACCGTTTGATTTACCCACACGAGAAACCACCAGGTTTCCTCCGGAGTCGCGCATGTAATTTCCTCACCTCGCCCAGGTGGAAACGCACCCACGACGACGGTGCCGCCCGCCCGAAATGCGGATAGGATGCGGACGGTTGCGTAACGCGAATCCTTCTTCCCCTGTGCTTCTTTCTCTCCTACCTCTCTTCCTGCCTCCCAATAGGTTGCAGCCATGGGCGATCGCGGAATCGATTCCGATGGGTCCGCTCGGATTGGTGCAAGTGCATACGTTGTATGAATGCATGCAGGCAGTGACGGTATGCAAATTTGAATTTCGTTCTTTAATGGTTCGATGTTTTGTTTCAGTACGACGCGACGCAATATCCTGTGCACCTGGTGAAGAGAATGCTCAATCGCACCACGCTCCTACCTGGTGAGTACGTTGTGCAATCGCACGTCCGTGGTACCGCTATTTACCCATTCGGATACACTCACTAAATCCATACCTAATCAATTCCATTTCATTTATGATGGTATTATTATAATAATTTTTCCATCATTTTGTTCAAAATACCATTTGAATCCAAGACCAACCCAAAAATTACTTATAACCTTTTCTAATTTGTTCTATCATTTTGTCCAAAATACCATTTGAATCCAAGACCAACCCAAAAATTACTTATAACCATTTCTAACATTAAACAATAAATTTAACAAAAATTATATCTGATTATTTACTTTAATACTATTTTCATTGTAGAAAACTTTAATATCTATAGTTATTGTCCTATTCAGTACCTTAGTTTTACAAAACAACAACTTTCCAAAACATTGAATGAATTTAACTAAGATTTGAAACACTGCTGTCCATAGCCCATAGCTAATTTATCTAAATAAACTTGATTCAATGTTAATGGTATTATTAGTATAATTTCTTAACTCGTAATTTAGTTATAAAATTGCTATTCAAGACAAAACCATACTTGTGTAAACTATGAATCAATATTTGGTTTAGTCAAGTATTAGGTATAAGATGTTAGTACAATAAAATCTTCAAAGAAGGAACTACGTCTTACTGTGACAACTTAGACTTAGTTGTCTATTAGATTTAGTATACTATCAAATTAAAATAATAACTTTATAACATTCAAGACAAAACCATGTTTGAAAAAGCTATGAATCAATGAATGATTAGACTACAACAAGGTAACTAAATAGACCAAACCAAGTTTGAAAAAGAAAATGCAACAAAGCTTGTATACTGGCACCATGGGCTTCATTAAATCATTCGAATGAATCGGTGTCGCATCTCATTACTCTGAAATTTAAATATAACGTAACGATTACTAAACAAATATTTTCGACTTGCACAGGAATAACTAAACGTTTCATTGTTGTACTTCTTTATAATTTTGTAGTGTTTCATTTTTTTTTTAGAGGAAAATTTTAAATGAAAACTAGTCATTGCATCGTTCAAAATTATTTAATATAAATGACTGAAACGACGTTTAAAGCTATTAAATTACAATTTGCCGCACCTCTTTCTTTCATTTGTGATTCAAAAATATGTCCATATTTTACACAAAGTGATTTTTTTAAAAATATTTCTGGTTTTAGTTTTGATTTATTTAAATTATTATTTACTCAATCATTATTTATATAATTTAAAATATATTAATTGCAATAGTATTTACAAAAACTTAATATATTAGCAAAGAAGATAAAAATTCCATTGCTGCAAAAGACTATTGACAATTGGTTTTTTTGTCCAAATTTAAAACTGTTTTTAACTCAGTTCTTGTAATTTTTCTTAAGTTCAAAGCGTTCGTTGTAAACTTTGATATTTAAGGAATCTTTGAAACACGGTTAGATTCTGAATTGTTTGCATGTCTTTTTTACGTGCAATTCACGCTAAGTATCACTGGATGGCTTCAATCCAATGACCTGCTTCGGCAGTTAACTTGATCATTCGTGGTATGCCAACGATGCGAGTCATTGAAAGTCGCCAATAACTATGTTATACCGGTTAATAAACGCAGCGAAGTGGGTTAGTGATTATTTTGTATTTCTTTTTCTTTCGGTTGCAAATTCTAAATTATGTTTATCCATATATGTTGACTATCCACGACACTTCTGATCTCATTTATTCAAACAACTTATTTAGTATGAAATTTTAAAACTGCAATTGTTAACGTGAAATTTCAATTAAGAAAATGAAGTTATCATAATAATATACATATTTATTCGAGTCTTCGTAACAAAAATAATGCATTATTAAATTACACTACTTAATTACAAACACGTTTGTAGAAATACAATTACCATAGCGTATTCAATAATAAGAAGTGATTGTATCATATTGTTAATGAATTGCTGTTGGTAATTACCTATGAGTTAAAACCCGTTGCGTTCCACTGACCATAACTCTACGAGATTATGATTTTTTACGTGATGCATGTCAAAAGGTTAGAGATGTTGGGTTTAATCAATCAAACGAACAAGTTAGAGGTAGGACAGGACGTCGATTAGTTTATATAATGTTCGTTCCTCTATGAATTTGATTTATGGCTTTATTCTAATGTGTATCAACATGTTACCAAGATAGTTTATTAATTTGATACACACGTCACTTGAATGTAGTGAAGTTACATGCACGTTACATCTGAATTTAATACACTGCAAACTAATTGACGGTTTTATTCATGTCCGGAACATTTTCTTTTCTTTTCGTTTCTTTTTTTTCTTTTCTCTTCCGTTTTCACTAGTCATCAATAATTTGTTATTGCCAGTTTTGTACGCATGTGATGCAAACGCAAAAGGCTAATAGTCATAAAAAAAGAGAATCTACTAAAAGAGAAAATGCATGTATTAAACGTAATTGTTGTAATTACCGATAGATTTTTACATGTATCAGTAAAAAATAGTTTTGCAGTTCAGATTTCAAATACAATAAACAGTACAGTTGTTATGTTGGGACAACATACAAATGTTCGAAAAACCAACATCTTACTGACGTAAGTTTTGAGAAGTAAGTCTAGTGGTTCGTTAACCGATTATTCAATCATAATTATTTTCATTAAAATTTTGTCTAAATAATTCCAACAATTGTATTTTTTAATAGATCCATCTATTTTGCAATAAATTAATAAAATAACTAAGGAATTATTATTTTTTAAACCTGGTTTAAAATAATGAATCCAAAAAATTGAAATAATTTGGGCAGAAATACCATGGTCTATAGACCTTATGAAATAATTATGTGCTCAAAATAATGTCCTCTTCACGTTAACTAATATTTTTGACGAATTAGACAAGATTTTAGAAAAATGACATGGATATGAAATATTTATTTATTTTGTCAAACTTGTTTGTTTATGGATGATTTAATATAATTACTTAGTATTATGTTTCAAAAAGTGATATTATCTAAAATTAAGAAGCATGAAATACATTTATGGAAACTACGAGACAAGATGCATGTGGTTTTTAGTTCATAAGAGAGTTGACCTTCGATTGTCGGACTAGGCTGTAACTCCACTGACAATCCAAAGTGTAAAGTTTAGAAAAGACAGGCTTGTTTATATTCCATCTGAAAATGAATACAAAAAAATATTGTTTGTTATTAACAAATTTTATACGAAAATACATGATCTATCACTTTAGTAACCACTTAATGGGATTAAATCATAAGTATTTAATTGAGGGCACAGTTCCGATATGGATCAATGGAGGAATGTGTATCATGCATGGGATACACACCTACGGAAACTGTGGACGCAAACATCG